>JBBPUD010000750.1:0-10439 GCA_038094475.1 Phylloporus aff. rhodophaeus
GCGATGCCGTCAAGCTTGACAGGGTCCATAGCAAGTTGACCGGGTTTTACAATCATTCCAAGGTATTCTACCTCCAAGGCATTGAAGGTGCACTTCTTGAGTTTCAGGTGGAGGTCTAGTTCCTCCATGCATTGTAGTACCCTTTTGGTATGTTCAGTGTGCATGGCTTCATCTGGGGAGAAGATAAGGAGATTGTCCATGTAGATGACAAGCCATCCCTCAGTGATCATATCTCTGAATGAGTCATTCATGAAACACTGGAACATGGCAAGGAAGTTTGTCATGCCAAAGAACATGATGATGGGTTCATACAACCCCTTATGGGTAATGAACACAGCCTTCTGTTTGTGGCCGTCTTTGATGTGTACATATATTGTTGTATCCCCATTATATATCAAATTTGGTTAAATGCTTCATAGTTTGAAGCTTGTCAATGAGATTGGAGATGAGAGGGAGTGGGTATATATCCTAAATGGTGTGCTTGTTCAGGTAGTGGTAGTCTTGGCAGGAGTGAAGCTTTCCATCCTTCTTGTTGACAAAGAAAAAAGTGGAGGCCTGGGGAGAATTTGAGGGGTGAATCTTCCCAGCCTTGAGGTTTTCTTCAAGGAAAGCTTTTGTTGCCTCCTGTTTGGTAGATGTAAGAGGATAGAATTTTCCAACTTTTGGGACAAAAGAGTCATCAAGGTTAATCTCATGATCATAGGAACGTGATAAAGGCAGGTTGTCAAGCCCGGTTCCTCCGAAGTAACTCCGAGGGATAATCTGGAATGAAGGAGACAGAGGGCAAACAAAGGGGCAAGGACTTTGGTGCAAGACTGATGTTGCACCCTTGTACTCACAATCCTTGGGGTTGGAGGTTAGAGAGGATCAGAGGAGGGGTCAGAGTAGTCAGGAGGTGACTTAGTTGATATTCAAACTAAGGAACTACAGTGAAGTATGTATGGTTTATATAGTACGGAGTTGCACAGTATTAGTAAATGGAGTCTGCGGATTGGTAATAAGAATGGAGATCAGTAAGACAGAGAGAACGATAACTGGAGCTGTGCACTGGAGTGGTGAAACACCGGCACTGCGTGTTAGGTACGAGACTATACTATAAAGGAGTTACACAGCCAATCAAAGAACAAGGAATACTGAATAAGGAAATAACATGTGGTCCGGAGGTCACATGTCGTCTATTGATGGAGAACGCCCCGGAGGAGTGATGGAGTTGACACTGGAGATGAGGAGTTGACTTGGAGACAAAATGAGATATGACACAGGTGGTCTGTTGTTTTCTTGTCAAAGATGGTGGAGAATTGAGAGTATTCCAGCAGTAGGACCAGCTTGGGTTTGGCGAGCTCAGTGGCTGTGGTGATTTTTAGGATCCAAGAATCTGATGGCAAGAAGTAGCAGCCTTGATGATCCAGTTAAGGATCTAATTATCAAGGGCTTATCACACATATTATTCCTCTTTGCAATGTTCAAGGAAGTTATAGAGGCAGGAGTCATAGACCATGTCTATGCAGTGGTGTCATGGTGGTGAGATTGCCTTTTTGAAGTGTGTGTAGAAAGCTTCATGGTGTTCAGTGTCTTTGGAAAATTGAGCGAAAAGCTCCTTGTGCTAATCACAAGATTTGGAGATGGTAAGGGTGTGCTGCACCCAATTGATGACAAGGTTTGTCATCTTCAGCCAGGGCATGCCAAGGATGATGTTTTCATTGCTGCAAGACATGACATAGAAGCTTCTTGTGTGATACCCTCTTTGTTGGTAAAGAGAGTTGAGGTGTAATGGACCTGGCCATTCTGGTTCATGGTTTGGTCCACATTCCAGATGCAAAAAGGAACTTCAAGTTTCTTCATTGGAGGTTTGTGCTTCTTCATGAAGTTACAGTCAGTGCAGCAGATGTCAAGTCTGCTATCGACAAGGACACAGGTATCTATGGCTTTCATAGTGTGTAAGGGCTTCACGAGTTGCAAGGTAATGGACATAGATTTGTGGAAGCTAGATACAAGTACAAGAGCACACATATGATTGGAAGAAGGAGATACTCACATATGTAGACTAAGTCCTCCTGTTTAAAAATCCTGTAGGACGAAGTCCATCTTTGCTATAGCAGGAGGTTCATCTTCTTCATTGTCCTCTATCTCCTCTAGTTTGGGAAGATTGTCTTTTACTACCTTCTTGACAAGAGTCTTCTTTAGCTTAGTGTCTATGAAAGAAGAAGAGGTGAAGTATGTATAGACAGTTCTGAGAGCTGTGCCTAGGCTTTTGGCATCAGAAACAAAGATTTTTAGCAATGTAGCACTTTCTTTCTTTGGGGGTCATCTTAGGAACTTTGATGATATTGACATCCATGGCATTGGAGTTCTTGGCAGTATGAATAAAGGAAGATCAGGAGAAGTTCTGGTATGAGGTATGTGACTTCTTCCGGTGCTTGGCAATGAAGCAAGCGTGCTCCTAGTTCTTTTGGAAGACAAGGGTCTTGTCTACCCATGTGTCAATGGTGGTGGGGATCTTTTCCATGGTGAAGATTTTGTCAGTGAGGGGAGTAGAAAGGGTGTTGGTAAAATGGCTGATCATGACATTGTTATTGGAGATACCTGCTAGACCCATTTTGGTCTGAGAGGTTTGCACATAGTGGTCAAGAGAAGGGTTCTATTCCCCTTTCTTGTTTTTTTTTTTTGATGCAGGTCTCACTAAGCCATCTGATGGCATCATGAACAGTATCTTGTTATTTGAAGGCTTTGTTGAACTTCATAATGAAGTTTGCAAAGGTTCCCAGAGTGGATGTAGTGTGTGTGAGTGCCTTTCTCCTGAAGTTGTTGGCCCATGCAAGTGCTAAGCTCTTGGTCATGTATAATAGTGCAAAGGCTATTTGCTTGGAGTCTGAGTTGTATGACCTTTTCATTAACATGAAGATAGAAGTGGATGGTCTGCAACCACTGGACAGCAGTTGCATAGCTTCCATCAAAGGCCTCGGGGGATGCAAGGTGGAGTTCTGTGGGTTTAGAGGAGAAGGACATAATAGGAGTGGAAGATGGTGAAGTGGAAACTTGGGGAGTGATTGATGCAATAACAGCTAAGTACAATCCAAGCTCTGCTTAAAATAACTTAAACTCTTCACCCATCTAGCCATCTTGTGTAGCATGTACAATCATGGAAAGCATACCTCAGGACACACCCTACCTTTTCTCAGCTGATCCAAGTCTCCTTACAACTCTTACAATTGACCAGTCCATACTTTAGATCTCTTGTTGCAAGTGCCCAGTTAGCAGTGAAGATAAGAGTATACCAAAGATATCCTCACTTCAGACTACCTTGCATCTGCCCTCTTCTCTGTCTCTGCTGAGAGGACAGGTCAAATTCTCTGTTCACAACTACCTCAATGAGCCAAGGAAAGGAAGAAAGTTCACACCTTATTTCCACCCTTTTTACCAATCTCTCAAGCTGAAATATGCATTGAGATCTCTAGGTGTCTCTGCATTTACCTTCCCTGTTCTCAATGATGTGATCCAGGTCAGATTCATTATTGTTTTCACCTAATATGTGCTGATTTTAGCATAAAATTAGGGGAAAGAAATATTTAGCAAGGGTTGCCCAACAAACTGTTGAGCAGATGTGCAAAGACTCTGTCATTTCCTGTATCTTTACAACTATTCATGAAATTGATATGCTACACCAGATGCAGGATGTTCTCCAGGAAATCAATAAGCTTGATCACTACAAGACTGATTCTATAACAATAGAGCTACAAATCATATAGGAAAAGATAGGCCATTAAGGAGGTATACTTGATAAGGATATAGCTAGTGTTCAAAAGTCTGGTCCTAAAACTGCAAAAAGACTGCAACCAGATTCCAAACTGCTTAGGACTGGTCCTAAACAGTCTGGTTTATTCAGATTAAAAAAACAAACAGTCCAGTCTTTTTGATTTTTGAGAAAATGAAAGACTGACAAAAGACCGGTCTGGATTGTCTTTTTCAGGACTGGATTTACATACAAAATAAACCTAACATATCCTTAGGACATTATCTATTTTCTTTGAATTTACATAGTCTGGACAAGATTTATACTATCTACAATGACATCCAGTCCAAAAATGGCTGTATCTCAGGACTTCATGGATGATCTCTATGACCAAGGGACTGATAGAAAGCTTGACACATGCTCTAAAGTCTGGTTCACATGTCTGAAGCTTGATTTGGACTGTTTCAGGTAGTAAGTTTTGGTCTTTTAAAAGACTAGTCTAGACTAGTCTTGGACTGATGTACATAAAGACCATTCAGGAATGGTTCTAGATGGTTCAGTCTTAGTCTGGACTAAATCTGGATTGAAAAAGACCAGTTGTAGTCTGGCTTTTGGGTTTCAGACTAAAAACCAGACTGGACTGGACTTTTAAATACTATGTAGATATACATAGCTTATTGCCATGCTGCATACATGGAAGACATACTTGCACTGAACATCACCAATGCCCAACTAAACTACATGCTTACCTTATCTGACCCTGAGCCCATTGATAATGATTCCAATTTCAATTCCAATGTCTCAGATGATGTGATGTATAAAGATGAGGACAGTGATGATCCTGCAAAGGAGTAGTATCTATATAGGTATCACTCTGCTCATGCATGGCATCAAGTGCTAATTCATCAATTAGTGTGGACAATTCTTGTAATCACTCTCCTTATAAGTATCATCACATTCTTGTAAGCCAGGGCCTGTGAGATGTTTATACATTGTTTGTATTCCATATGTGTATGATGTTTGTGATAAGAATCAACACTGCTAATAGTTGACCTCCTTCACTATTCAACAAACCACCACCATCCTTGATGTCTCCATGTTTCTTAACAAGAAGCCACCTAAATGTATACACCTGTTTAACCAATCCATAGATTTAAGTTTATACTAACTTGATCCTGTAAACTATTCCATGTTTTGCTCCTAGATATATTATATGTAGGTGAACCTGATATTCATAAAGATATCCAGGACCTGTCATTCTTCAATAGCCCTTCCACTTCTCTTACATTCTCCTCACTTTCCATTGACCCAACTGGTCATTGGCCAAAACTCTGGTGCTCCTCCATCTGTGATGGATTCACACTTAGATCCACTACCATACCCAATTGATCACACTACTCAGCAATATAATCCTTATACTGACATCCATTTCATCCCACAACCTGATGCTGCAAACCCATCTGGTACACATCCCTAGTTTCAAATTGCAATTGTTCCATTTCACAGTGGAAGACAATTGGCAACACATTTCAGTGAACAAATGTGATAACAGTT
This sequence comes from Phylloporus aff. rhodophaeus, assembly GCA_038094475.1. NCBI lineage: Eukaryota > Fungi > Basidiomycota > Agaricomycetes > Boletales > Boletaceae > Phylloporus > Phylloporus aff. rhodophaeus. The sequence continues at coordinate 5,285 of JBBPUD010000750.1, forward strand.
GGTTATATTTATATTTTCATTTTGCACTGTTTGTGACTAGTTTTACAAGTCTACAACAACAACAATGGCACAGTAACATCAATGAAGGGCTCACATGCCGTTGTGCTTACTGCTGCATCATTCATTTTTGCTCTTGAACACTGCAAAAATGGTACTGTTGACTCACCACCTTCAGATAGACAGTTTTTCCAGACTTATTGCAATGTTTCATCAGCAAACTACGAATCATTTGTGCAGGTTTGGATAGTAAGTTACAGGTTTCACAGTACCTTGGCAAGGTCCCCTATTGTGCAGCCAAGCTACAGGCAGGGTACAACATCACAGTCTGTACAGCTGTCTGTAATATGTACAGTGATATACAGTTTGTACAGCCATGTACTGTATGTACATAACATATGTTCTGTGGTGTTGAATACCATGTACTCTATGTTGTCTATATACTATGTAATGTTTGTATGCCATGTAGCAACTATGTACTATGCCTGTACTATTCACATATGAGGCTATTCCCAGAACTATCAAAACCACACCAAACCATGGAAATAAACACAGTTGTATTACAAATACATAATATACCAACTATTACAGATCAAAAACTATAGCACTAGTACTAATGTAACCACTTCATTATTATCACCATTACCTTGGGCTACTTTGTCAACACAGCAATGGTGAAGATACCGGTCACATACCTGCCTATCTGCCTTGCTCAGCATAGCACTTGACTTAACATTGTGTAGGTATGAGTAGGGGTGCATGGTGCATCTTCATGCAGGATAGATATAGCTTTTTTGCTGGTGGACACAATTGAGCATGCACCTTGGACTTGGTGTATGTGTGTATACATGTGGAGTAGGTGCACACTTGTGTGTGCATCTTTACACTGGGTGGACACTGGCAAGCATGAGTGGACTAAGTTGAGCATGTGTAGGCATGTATGATTGGATGAATACAAGTGAGTGCAGGTGTGCTAAGGTGAGATGAGCACATATCTGTTATATATGCTGAGGTGAGTGCTGAGTGGCAGGCATGTGGTTGGGTAGATATAAATGTGTGTATGGGAGGGTGTATTAAGTTTTCTCTTTTCTTGCCTTGCTTTGCCTTGTCTTTTCCTTAGTTCCTTGACTTGCTTGTGCACAGACATGTCTCTCGTCACCATGATAACTTATTCACTTTTACATTGTTCTATGACCTTCTACTTTCTTCATCATTGTGCTTACTCCTCCACATAGCCTCACTCATGCCATCAGCTCTGCTTACTCATGCATGCTTACTTTCTCTGCTTCTTCTTTGTTCCTTGACATTCTATGACCTTCCATGGCTTAGTCATCATTAGGTATATATACTGCACTTGACTTACCATTGTACCTTAGCTTAGACCTCCTTGATTGTACCCACAATACACTTGGGTTTTCTCCTTGCTTATTGTCCAAAGGTACCAGCCCTAAAATGCTTACTTGTGGACTAGGTACCACCTGGCCTTCAATGTTTCCACTTTCCCCACTACACTAGTAAACTTGACCATGATGTGGTCTGAGAATATGGTGAGCAAATCCTTCATATCTCATTTTTTCACCTTTTTTAATGGCTTGACTGATCCATGATGCTTGCTATCTAGCTCTTCCACATCCTTTGCCAAAGTTCAAGAAGGATTTACGAGCACAACACAATCAACAATGCACTGAATCTGTCACCATCCTATGATCAATTGTGCCCTTAGCATCAGCCTCCTCAGCTTCATCCCCTGCATCACTTGTGTTGTCTGCTAGAATCTCCTCCACTTCAGTTCCCACCTGCTCTTTAAGCTGGACTTCCTCATTGACAGGATCATTAAATAAGCTTAAGGTTTCTCAGTGTGTGTGCTTCCTTTTCCACTTGTGCCAGTCCACTTTTGTATGTTCTCATTCATCACTCTTATTGTTAGTTGACTAGTTACCTGTAGACTTGGCCTTCTGCTTGCTTCAGGAAAGACATGAGGAGTTGGGTTTGAGGAGTTTGGTTTGATGTAGATCCTGGGCTTTCTGAGTAGCCACTCATGCACAACTGGACCTTCGAACAAATTAGACATGCTGGACTTGCTGTAAATGAGCAAGAGCTTGCAAACAGACTAAATCTATACACTACAATTCTGCACAAGGTGTACATGAGTTTGATATAGTAAAGACCGGTTTCAACTGAACATGCAGCCAATTACAACCAGTCCTGGACAGTTTGGTTGGGTTGTGAGCTCAATCATGAAAATATAAAGACCAGTCTTGGTTTAGTCTTGCCAAAAAAGGTAAAAAGACTGGACTGAACTAGACTTTTAAACACTAGATATAGTGAGCACTGCTGGGGGGACTAAGAACAAAAGAGATATCATTGTCCTCGTTCTCAGGGATGACAAGAATGTGGAGGAGAGTTTCCAGGGTGGAGGGGTCTGACAAAGGGGAGAAGATACGAAGAGCAAGCAGCAAAGGAACAGAGGAAGTGAGGTCCAAAGAAGGAAACATAGTGATGTTTGCAAGATACTCTATGCATTTATCAATAAACATAGTGAGAAAGATAGAACAGAAAATGGGATATAAAACACTAATAGGAATCTAAGTGATAAAGTTGTGAAAATTGAGCAAATGGAGTAATTCTAGGACTTGTCCCATAAGGCCATTCAAAGATTTGTGTATGGAAGACTATATTCAGCAGGGAGATCATTGGGGGCAACATGAAAGTGAAAGTTTTGTGTGGAGTGGATGCTATGATAGAGCTTGACTAGCTCTTGAGTGACAAGATCCTCCTTATAAAGGGGTATTCATTTGAGAAGAATGACAAGAGAAGGTTTGGTGAGTATGTTGGCAAAGAGAATTTTCCAGGTGTGTGAAGGAAGGAGATACAAGTGTACCAGAGTAGTGCATAGTACAGCCCAATGATTTTGGAGGGAGTCCAAGGATGAGGAGCAGGATGTTTGGGGAGATGAGGAGCAGAGGACGTTAAAGGAATGGAGTGGCTTTGGCCAAATAAGAGAAAGTGGGCAAAGTTGGAATAAAGAACCAAGTTAAGAAAAAGGTAAGCCTGAGAGCAAGCAAGCAAACAAAAATGATCCAAAATGTCTTGAGATAAGAGAAGCAAAATTCACATCTACAATGATCCGTGAGGAGCCTCATGAAGAGATTACAACATCCATCTCACCGTACCATTTATTGTAGCCTGTGGAGCTTTTATAGTCATTGAGGATACCTCTTGATCCACTACCACCACCATCCTCCTATGGAAAAAACCCCCAACCCCAACACAGGCCTCCACAATAACACACTGCACCTAACCCTCCTTCTACTAAATCCACCCAAGCAAAGCACCATTGAAAGCAACCATGCTCCATCACCCTCTTATCAGTAGGCTGCCAGTACCACTCTTTCCCCCACAACACCTTCTGCACCCAATTCACACCATCATTCCAAAGTTTGTCCTGTGACACTTTGCTGCTCATCTCTACACATGGTCCTGGAAGGTTAAGAGTAGGCCCCAAAATGGGGAAACTGCCACCACACCCACCATCCCCATTACACACCCTAAGCAAGCACCTAAGGCTGTCTGCTGTACAGTGGAATTATTTCACTTGTTCAAATCCCACCTAAAACCAGAAATCCTAGTCAATGGACAGGTCCCAAAGCTGCTGGTATAAAAAACAACATGCTGCTTCACTTTTACTCTCAGGAGAACACCACACACAGCCTCCTCTTAAATCCCACCACCCATGCCACTCCCTCAATGGGAGCCTTCCCACCACACCAAACTGTGGCATCACCCTGCCCTACCACAACCCCCACACTGTCTAAGCTCATGGCATAGATTGAATCCCTGTAAAGGGAAATCACCTCCCTAAAGCAGGTCACATCCATGCCTCCCCACCAAACTGTAAACCCCACTCCACCTAATCTAACCCCAACCTCCCAACTCCCCCGAACACTCACTAACCTAGCATCCACCTGCCCAATGACTTGTTATTGAGCCATTTCTTAAACCACCTACTATACCCCAAATCTTTCTCCACAGCTGCCAATATATCAAAACCTATCCATTACAGTGATGCCCCCCCGGACAACACCAAATGGCTTGTTCAAGCCTGTTTCATATTCAACAAAGCACCATTCCAGAAATGCTACTACTCCCTTGACATGGATGGGGAGATTCACACATTGCAACATGATGGTGAATACAATACTGACACAGTCATAACCATGACAATACCTAGCACCACAGAGGAAGAAGACATAGAGTTTATCTTGGAGCAGTAGAGTGGCTCTGCAAGGGAGCACCCCATCCCACCTCATCTCACCTGCTCACCATAGTCACACAATCTCAAAGAGTTGAACTGTTGATCAAAGATGTGTTACATGAAGTGTAGTCAAAGCAAGGACGCGGGTTGAATGTTCACTCATTTGATGGAGGATGCTCACAAAGAGGTACGACAACATCGTCAAAGAGTTTTACCAAGGAGTTCACAAGGAATGACACAAGATGTACACTTGTATTGTGCAGATCTAGTATGAGTACATTGAGTGTCAACTCTACATATTTATAAGATCGAGACATGCAGCAATGGAAGTTCATAGAACAACATGGAATGATGGAATACTAAGTTAGCGCGAGAGAGCTGAACTGCAGAGGAAGGCTGTCCAAAACAAGATCAAGGAACACAGCAAGAAGAAACAGATGTGAGGTGAAACAGGGACCCAAAGATGAGAACCTGTGTGAAGGTGTCAATGGTTGTACAGCAAAAGAGAAGAATGTCCTAGAATGATGAGGGAGTGCTCATTACACTCGGTGAGAATCATAGGTAAGATGAAGAAGGAGATGCGTTGAGAAAGAAGAATAATATGACAATGTAGGGAAAGAATTGTAACAAGATGGAACTACAAACTCATGACTGCAAGAGAATTAAGCAATCCCTGCTGCTCTCCCCTTCATGGCAAGAAAGCTAATACCACTGAACAATCCATATGCACCATTAGTTATGTTTTTCTATTACCTGCATGTAATGCCTACTGGAGCTATGCCCCAAAGGGTGATAAATGAGAAATAAATAAAAAAATAGTCATTGAGGATGTCTTGAGTGTGCATGAGATTCACCTCAGGTTCCCAGGTATTCTCGGCAGAGGAATAACTTTTCCATGTGGTC
>JBBPUD010000751.1:0-10418 GCA_038094475.1 Phylloporus aff. rhodophaeus
ACCATCACCACCACCTATGTCCTCTGAAAAACCCACCGAGCTCCGAGCTGTCTTGCCCGCTGACTTCTCCAGGAAGCCGGCTGACGCAGTAAGATGGATCAAGGCCATGAAGGCCTACTTCATCATCAATAAGAAACTCTATGCCGAAGACTCAACCAAAGTCTTCACATGCCTTAGCAAGATGCTCTCCACTGAGAGATCAGCCGCCTTCGCTGAAACCTGGTATGACAGGTTGGCAGACCCACTCCTTGAAGAAAAGGAGAAGACCTTCGACAAGTTAGTCGAAAACTTTGAAAAGACCTTTTTCCCCTTCAATATCCAAGCCACCGCCCGCCTCCAGCTCCCGTACCTCCGACAGACTACCTTCCGAGAGCCTGACAACACCATCAATGACGGCTTCCAGAAGTTTATCTCGGACTTTCTAGGAACCGCCACAAAGTCTAGCATCACCAACCAGCAAACGCTCATTGGATACTTTGCTACGGGTTGCGACCAAAAGATCACGGACATGGTCTTATCCATGAGCGAACTCCCCACAGACCTGAACACGTGGATCGACAAATCCACGCAATTCCACACCCAGAAAGCTTGCATGGCCGCTATCAGGAAAGGCGCTCCCCAAGCACACTCTGTCCTGGCCCCTCCCGCTCCTCGCTTTGTCCCTCGACCCACCCCTCGTATTAGAGATCTGAACGCAATGGATGTAGATTCCATTCGTCTCTCCAAACTCACTCCCGAAGAACGTTCCAAATGTTTCAAAGAGGGACGTTGCTTCAGATGCCAAAAGACTGGGCACAGTGCTCAGAATTGCAAAGCATTCCCCACCTTGCCTTCACAGAACATCCGCTCCGTCCCGACCCAACCACCCCAGGAACCCACTGTTCCAAAGGAAGACTCCGCTCCCCCGCACAACCTGCTTGACGTCTACGTCAATCAACTCAGAACTAAGGGTTGGAAGGACAAAGAGATTCACCAGACATTGAGGGCCAACTATGAGGAGCCCGCTGAAATTTCCCTCCTTGACGTAAAGGATTTTCTTTAAGGGAAGATGCCCTGACGCCTTCTTCCCCTCATGTACTCGTAGCCATGCCCAATGAAAACGTGTTCCGTTTCCCCGTTTCACTACAAGTACCCAAGCAAACCGTCGACACCACTGCTCTGCTTGACAGTGGTGCCTCTGGAAATTTCATTGACATCTCCCTTGTCCCGAAACTCAGGCTAGGATGCTGAGTACTTCGTAAACCCGTTGTTGCATACAACGTTGATGGTACCAAGAACAAGAAAGGAACCATCAAATGGAAACTCTTCGCACAAGTCTCTTTCCCTTCGTTCTCACAACAGGTTGAGTTCATGGTCACCTCCCTCGGTAAACCACAAATCATCCTTGGAATGCCCTGGCTCCGTCAATGGAACCCTGACGTGGACTGGACCAACATGCAACTCTCCATAGACTCCCCAGAAACTCTCCAAAAGATAACCCTGTCCACCCAGCTCGCCCAGGAAAACGCTCCCATGGAGAAAGAGATTCCAACGTGGTGCAAGGACTTCGCTAAAGCCACATTTAATATCCTTCCCAAACACCGAGACTACGACCACACCATTGAGCTCAAACCGTCCTTCGTCCTCAAGATCGCCAAAGTATACCCGTTAAACCCAGCAGAAAGAGAAGCCTGCAGAAAGTTTGTCGAAGAAAACCTCGCTACCGGTCGCATCATCCTGTCCAAATCCCCCCAAGCCTCGCCCTTCTTCTTTGTACCAAAGAAAGATGGTTTGCTACGTCCATGCCAAGACTACTGCTATCTTAACTCCCACACTGTCCGAAACGCATATCCCCTGCCACTCATCTCCGAACTCATCGACGACATGAAAGACTTGACGCTGTTCACCAAGCTCGACATTAGATGGGGGTATAACAACATTCGTATTCGGGAGTCTGACCAATGGAAAGCGGCGTTCATCATCCCTCTTGGTCTCTTCGAACCCACCGTCATGTTCTTTGGGTTCAACAACGCCCCCTCCACATTCCAAGTGTTCATGAACCACATCTTCGCTGACATGATCTCTGAGCGTTGGCTCAAAATCTACATGGATGACCTCGGTATCCACACCCAACATGACATCGAACTACATCACTCCAGGACCAAACGAGTACTCCTACGACTTCACAAGCATGGACTCTCTGTAAAGATCTCCAAGTGCTCCTTCAATGAACCAAGGATGGAATACCTTGGCATGATCATTGGCCAAGGACGAGTTGAGATGGACCCCACCAAGCTCTCTGCGATCAAAGATTGGAAGCCCCCGACCTCGGTAAAAGGCATCCGAAGTTTCATCGGATTTGCTAACTTCTACCGAAAGTTCATTCCCAACTTCTCCGATATCGTTGCACCCCTTGTACTCCTCACGAAAAAAGATCAGAGATGGGAATGGACCCGTCACCAAGACAGAGCGTTTACTCGCCTGAAACTAATCTTTGCATCCACTCCTGTCCTTGCACTCCCCGATGTCTCTCGCCCGTTCCTAGTAATGACCGATGCATCTCTCCTCGCGGCCGGCGCTGTTCTTCTGCAAGAAGACAGCAACGGTGACCTTCACCCCTGCGCGTACTTCTCGAAGACCTTTGCTCTGGCCGAGCGAAACTATGACATCTACGATCGAGAGCTCCTCACCGTCATCCTCGTGCTTCAGGAATGGTGCCAATATCTACTAGGCACTGAACATCCTGTCACTGTCATCACGGACCATAAAAACCTATCCTATCTCAAGGACCCCCACAAACTTTCTCGTCGACAAGCTCGCTGGTCGCTTTTCCTCCAGGACTACGACATCGTTTGGAAAGTCACCCCTGGCTCTCAGATGGGACCCGCAGACGCACTCTCCCGCCGTGACCACATAGACACCGCCGATGATAACACAGACGCCTCCATTCTCCCTGATCCCGTGGTCATCTCAGCCCTCGACACCTCCCTAGTCACGGGAATCCAACTGTCTTCTCCCTCAGATCCCCTGGTCCTTCGTGCCCTCCAAAACCTTGCCGATGGCTCCCCGCTTTTCCCTCATTCTGCCCTAGCTGACTGGCATTATGACAACGCTCAGTTGTTTTACAAAGGACGACTCTATATTCCTCCCACCTCTCGACAAGCTCTTCTCGACTCCATTCATTCCTCCCCCACCACTAGTCACATGGGACAATTCCGCACCAAGTCCATTGTCGAACGCGACTTTTGGTGGCCTGGTCTAGCCACCTTCATCCGAAACTACATCACAGGCTGCGCCGTGTGCCAGCAAAACAAAGTAAACACCCATCCCACTGTTCCTCCACTCCAACCAATCCCATCCTCTGTCTCTCTCCCTTTTCGCCAACTATCTGTGGACCTCATCACCGATCTTCCCAGTTCCAATGGCTTCGACTCTATCTTGGTCATGGTCGACCACGGCCTTACAAAGGGGGTAATTTTATGCCCTTGTTCCAAAACCATCGACGCCGCAGGCGTAGCCAAGCTCTTCTTTGACCATGTCTTCAAACGATTTGGCCTCTACGATTCCATCATCTCTGACCGAGGACCACAGTTCGCGTCCGCACTCGCTAGAGAACTCGCCCGCCTCCTCCAATACGACCTCAGACTCTCCACCGCCTATCATCCCCAGACTGACGGACAAACCGAGTGTACCAACCAGGAACTGGAAACGTACCTGCGGATCTTTTGTGGTAACAACCCTCATCAACGGGCGGATCACATCACCACTGCCAAGTTCCATCACAACACGGCCCCACACAGCTCCACCAAAGTCTCCCCTTTCTCCTTGATGCTCGGATATGAGCCAAGGAACTTTCCGATGATCGGAAAAACGTTCATCCCCACCCTAGAAACCCGACTTTCCGCATTGGAGGAAGCCCGAAAAGAAGCCCTCGCTGCTCACGACTCTGCTTGTCTTGCCATGACCAAACGATCCATGCAAGGATTCTCCCCTTGGAAAGTAGGGGATCGCGTGTGGCTAGAAGCCACCAACTTACGAATCCCTTACCCCTCACAAAAACTCGCCCCCAAACGTCATGGTCCATTTGAAATCACTCACGTAATCTCCCCCCTGGTTTATCAGCTAAAACTTCCCAGTACCTGGAGAATTCATGATGTGTTCCATGCCTCCCTGCTATCTCCCTTCAGACAGACCGATGTACACGGACCATCATTTACTCAGCCCCCTCCTGACGTTATCGATGATGAAGAGGAGTACGAAATAGAAGCTATACTTGCTCACAAGGGATCCCCTGGCTGATATCGGTACCTGACTGCATGGAAGGGCTATTCCTCGGCTGAGAATACATGGGAACCCGAGGCAAATCTCACGCATGCTCAAGACATCCTCAAGGAATACAAAAGGCTCCACCGATTGCGATGAACGCTGCAGTGACTCGGACGTTGTGATCTCTTCGTGAGGGTCCTCCCGAATTACTGCATGCACGAATTTTGCTTTACATATCTCAAAACCTTCTGGATCGTCTTGCTTTGCTCGCTCGCCCTCGGGCTTACCTTTTTCTTAACCTGGTTTTATATTCCAACTTCGCCCACTTCCTCTTCTCCAGCCAAGGCCACTCCATCCCTGTAATGTCTACCGCCTCGTCTCCTCCCACCTCTCACTCCTCCTCTTTGTCGGACTTACTCCCCAATCATTGGGCTGTACTACGCACAACTCCCGTACACTCGTATCTCCTTCCCGACCGTGCTTGGAAAGTCCTTTTTGCTAGTATCCTGGCCAAACCATCGCTTGTCCTCCTTCTTGAACGGATGCCCCTCTATGAAGAGGACCTCGCTATACAGGGACTAGTCAAACTCTATCACAGTGTTCACTCCACGCAGAACTTCCACTTTCATGTAGCCCCGAACGACCTCCCTGTGGCATATGGCCTCCCCGTATGTGAATCATTGAACAGCCTCACGGGACAAGTCCTTGAGTTACTCCACATCCTCAATTTTCATAGTTTCGTTGCACAACTCCCGATCAGTGTTCTATACCCTGTCTTCTGCCTGTTACAATTTCCTTACTTCATCCTGGCGTCTTTCTTGTTTCCTCTCGCATCGCTTATCTTGCCGCTCCAATGACTTGTCTAGAACGCTTTGAGCACGCTTTGCTTATCGTCGGACTGGACACGATGCATCTATACACATAGCCCTTTGGCTATGTGCTTCGCCTTCATCATTTGTTTCACTTCCGTGTTCCTTGATCTTGATGGACAGCCTTCTCCACAGTCCGGTTCTCTCGCACCGGCTTAGTATTTCCATCCTTCCATGATGTTCTCTGATGTTCTCTGCTGCGCATTTCCCTTAGTATAAATAACTAGAATAGACACTCGATGTACTTCATACTTGATCTACACAATACAAGTGTACATCTCGTGTCACACCTTGCGAACCTCTCTGAGAACTCTTTGACGACGTTGTCGTACCTCTTCGTGAGCGTCCTCCGTCAAACGAGTAACGTTCGAACTTCGTCCTTGCTTTGGTACACTTCGTGTAACAAAAGATCAAGTATCTCCCTTGTCCCTTCTATCTAGGAGTAGGACATCACCCTAGCAAACATTTCCCACAGAGACCGAGCCCTTCGTCGTGCTTACCGCGTCCCGGAAGACGACGACGAACAAAGACCTATTCAACAGCCAATCCCTCGACGAGTCCTTGGATCCTCGTACTCCCCAGCCCCACCTTCGAGTCCACTAGCCTTGCCTGCCCCTCGTACCCTCCCAGCCATCGAAGCACCCCCGACCTTGACCACACCAAGACCACCATCATCACCATCGCCACCTCAGTCACCTAGTCTCTTCGCACCATCGCCCCCAGCTATGTCCTCTGAAAAACCCACCGAGCTCCGAGCTGCCTTGCCCGCTGACTTCTCCGGGAAGCCAGCTGACGCAGTAAGATGGATCAAGGCCATGAAGGCCTACTTCATCATCAACAAGAAACTCTATGCCGAGGACTCAACAAAAGTCTTCACATGCCTTAGCAAGATGCTCTCCACTGAGAGATCAGCCGCCTTCGCCGAAACCTGGTACGACAGGTTAGCAGACCCACTCCTTGAAGAAAAGGAGAAGACCTTCGACAAGCTAGTCGAAAACTTCGAGAAAACCTTTTTCCCTTTTGACATCCAAGCCACTGCCCGCCTCCAGCTCCCATACCTTCGCCAAACCGCCTTTCGAGAGCCTGACAATTCTATCAATGACGGTTTCCAGAAGTTCATCTCTGATTTCCTAGGAATCGCTGCCAAGTCTGGCATCTCTGACCAACAGTCGCTCATCGGATACTTCGCCACTGGCTGTGACCAGAAAATTACGGACATGGTTTTGTCCATGAGCGAACTCCCTAAGGACCTGAACACGTGGATTGACAAGTCCACGCAGTTCCACACTCAGAAAGCCCGCATGGCTGCCATTAGGAAAGGCGCTCCCCAAGCCCCCTCTGTCTTTGTCCCTCCCGCTCCTCGCTTTGTCCCTCGACCTGCCCCTCGTATCAGGGATCCGAACGCAATGGATGTGGACTCCATTCGGATCTCCAAACTCACTCCTGAAGAGCGTTCCAAATGTATCAAGGAAGGACGCTGCTTCAGATGCCGGAAGACTGGGCATAACGCCCAGAATTGCAAGGTGTTCACCACCTCTACCCCACTGAACATTCGCTCCGTCCCGACCCAGCCACCCAAGGAACCTGTCGCTCCTAAGGAAGACCCTGCTCCCCCGCACAACCCACTTGACATCTACGTCAACCAACTCCGAACAAAGGGTTGGAAAGACGAAGAAATCCACCAGACTTTAAGGGCGAATTATGAGGAACCCGCTGAGATTTCCCTCCTAGACGTAAAGGATTTTCTCTGAGGGAAGATGCCCCGACGTCTTCTTCCCTTCATGTACTTGTAGCCATGCCAAATGAAAACGCGTTCCGTTTCCCCGTTTCGCTACAAGTACCCAAGCAAACCGTCGACACCACTGCTCTGCTTGACAGTGGCGCCTCAGGAAATTTCATTGATATCTCCCTCGTCCCCAAACTCAGGCTAGGATGCCGAGTACTTCGCACACCCGTCGTCACATACAACGTTGATGGTACCAAGAACAAGAAAGGAACCATCAAGTGGAAACTCTTCGCACAAGTTTCCTTCCCCTTGTTCTCTCAACAGGTCGAATTCATGGTCACCTCTCTCGGAAGATCACAAGTCATCCTTGGAATGCCTTGGCTCCGTCAATGGAACCCTGACGTGGACTGGGCCAACATGCGACTCTCCATAGACTCTCCAGAAACCCTTCGAAAGATCACCCTGTCTACCCAGCTCGCCCAAGAAAACGCACCCATCGAGAAAGAAATCCCAGCGTGGTGCAAAAACTTTGCAGATGTCTTCGCCGAATCCACGTTCAATGTTCTTCCTCAACACCGAGATTACGACCACACTATAGAGCTCAAATCCTCCTTCGTTTCAAAGATAGCCAAAGTATACCCTCTGAACCCTGCCGAGAAAGAAGCCTGTAAGAAGTTTGTCGAAGAAAACCTCGCTACTGGTCGCATCATTCCATCCAAGTCCCCCCAAGCCTCCCCATTCTTCTTCGTACCTAAGAAGGACGGCTCACTACGTCCATGCCAAGACTACCGCTACCTCAACTCCCACACCATTCAAAACACTTACCCTCTACCACTCATCTCCGAACTCATCGACGACATGAAAGACTCGACATTGTTCACCAAGCTTGACATCAGATGGGGGTATAACAACATTCGTATTCGGGAGTCTGACCAATGGAAAGCGGCGTTTATCACCCCTCTTGGCCTTTTCAAACCCACCGTCATGTTCTTTGGATTCAACAATGCCCCCTCCACGTTCCAGGCATTCATGAACCATATCTTCGCAGACATGATCTCTGAACTCTGGCTTAAAATCTATATGGATGACCTTGGTATACACACTCAACACGACATCGATCTACATCACTCCAGGACCAGACGAGTGCTCCAACGACTTCGCGAACATGGACTCTCCGTAAAAATCTCCAAGTGTTCCTTCGACGAACCAAGGATGGAGTACCTTGGCATGATCATTGGCCAAGGACGAGTTGAGATGGATCCCACTAAACTTTCTGTGATCAAAGATTGGAAGCCCCCAACATCTGTAAAAGGCATCCGAAGCTTCATTGGATTCGCCAATTTCTATCGCAAGTTCATCCCCAATTTCTCCGACATCGTTGCTCCCCTTGTGCTTCTCACACGGAAAGACCAGAAATGGGAATGGACCTGTCACCAAGACAGGGCATTCACTCACCTGAAACTAATCTTCGCATCCACTCCCGTCCTCGCACTTCCCGATGTCTCTCGACCATTCTCCGTCATGACCGACGCCTCTCTCCTCGCAGCCGGAGCTGTTCTTCTGCAGGAAGACAGCAACGGTGATTTCCATCCCTGCGCGTACTTCTCGAAGACTTTCGCTTTGGCTGAGCATAACTACGACATCTACGATCGAGAACTCCTCGCTGTTATCCTCGCGCTTCAGGAATGGCGCCAATATCTTCTAGGTACTGAACACCCTGTCACGGTCATCACGGACCATAAAAATCTATCGTATCTCAAGGACCCCCGTAAACTCTCACGTCGCCAAGCTCGCTGGTCACTTTTCCTCCAGGACTACGATATCATCTGGAAAGTCACCCCTGGCTCTCAGATGGGCCCAGCTGACGCACTGTCTCGCCGCGACCACGTAGACACCGCCGACGACAATACCAATGCTCCCATCCTCCCTGATCCTATAGTCATCTCAGCCCTCGACACCTCCCTCGTCAAAGGAATCCAATTGTCCTCTCCCTCAGATCCCCTCGTCCTTCGTGCCCTCCACAACCTTGCCGACGGTTCCCCGCTTTTCCCTCGCTCTGCTCTAGCTGACTGGCGCTATGATAATGCCCAGTTGTTCTACAAGGAACGCCTTTACGTTCCTCCTTCGTCTCGACAAAAACTCCTAGACTTGATTCATTCCTCCTCCACCACCGGTCACATGGGACAATTCCGCACTAAGTCTATCGTTGAACGCGACTTCTGGTGGCCTGGTCTGGCCACCTTTATTTGAAACTACATCGTGGGCTGTGCTGTATGCCAGCAAAACAAAGTAAACACCCATCCCACCGTTCCCCCGCTTCAACCGATATCATCCTCTGTCTCCCTTCCGTTCTGCCAGCTATCTGTAGACCTCATCACCGACCTTCCTCTTTCCAATAGCTTTGACTCGATCATGGTCGTGGTAGACCATGGCCTTACGAAGGGGGTAATTCTATGCCCTTGCACTAAAACCATCGACGCCGCCGGCGTAGCCAAACTTTTCTTCGACCACGTCTTCAAACGCTTTGGCTTGTACAATTCCATCATCTCTGATCGTGGACCACAGTTTGCATCTGCACTCGCCCGAGAACTCGCTCGCCTCCTCCAATACGACCTTAGACTCTCCACCGCCTACCATCCCCAGACCGACGGACAAACTGAGCGTACCAACCAGGAACTAGAGACGTACCTACGGATCTTTTGTGGTAACAACCCACATCAATGGGCGGATCACATCACCACTGCCGAGTTCCATCACAACACCGCCCCGCATAGCTCCACCAAGGTCTCCCCTTTTTCCTTGATGCTCGGGTATGAGCCCAGGAACTTTCCGGTGATCGGAAAGACGTTCATTCCCGCTCTAGAAACCCGACTTTCCGCATTGGAGGAAGCCCGAAAGGAAGCACTTGCTGCTCACGACTCCGCTTGCCTCGCCATGACCAGACGGTCCACACAAGGATTTTCTCCTTGGAAGGTAGGAGATCGCGTCTGGCTGGAAGCCACCAATCTCCGCATCCCTTACCCATCTCGAAAACTTGCTCCCAAACGTCACGGTCCATTCGAAATAACTCGCGTAATCTCCCCCCTGGTTTATCAGTTAAAACTTCCCAGTACCTGGAGAATCCACAATGTATTCCACGCCTCCTTGTTATCCCCCTTCAGACAGACCGAAGTACACGGTCCATCATTTACTCAGCCCCCTCCTGACGTTATCGATGACAAAGAAGAGTACAAAGTAGAAGCTATTCTTTCTCACAAGGGACCCCCTGGCCAACTGCGGTACCTGACCGCATGGAAGGGCTATTCCTCTGCCGAGAATACATGGGAACCCGAAGCGAATCTCACGCACGCCCAAGACATCCTCAAGGACTACAAAAGGCTCCACAGACTCCGATAAACGTTGCAGTAACTCGGACGTTGTGATCTCTCCGTGAGCGTCCTCCCGAATTACTGCATGCGCGAGTTCTGTCTCGTATATCTCAAAACCTTCTGGATCGTCTTGCTCTGCTCCCTCGCCCTCGGGCTTACGTTTTTCTTAACCTGGTTCTATATTCCAACTTCGCCCCCTTCCTCTTCTCC
>JBBPUD010000752.1:0-10415 GCA_038094475.1 Phylloporus aff. rhodophaeus
GTCTTTACCTCTTGGGGGTTGTTTATAGGTTGGGTACTAGCTAGTGTTTCACAGGCCCGGCCCAGCCCAAAAGCCATGGCTCAGGCCTAACTGGAGTAGAAGCCTAAGCCCCCAAAAACAGCTTGGCCAGGCTTGAGGCTTGCATTATGACCATCACTGTCCACTTGCTCTTGTGATCCATGTCTGCTCTTCTTATTTGGCATGATACCATCTACTGGCTTTTCCAGTGCCTCTGCTAACACTGATGGTTCTTCATAGTGACAGATCAAGAGGTCATATCAGATTGAGCATTTGAGACATTGTAAAGCTTCAACAATGTCTGCCTTCAGTTGATTGCACCACTTGGTAATTGTGATACCTGCTGAGTAAAACAAGCTGCATGCGAAGCTGGCAAGGAGATTGTCTGGTTGCAACAGCTCCTTCAAGAACTAGGCTTTGCTGTTCCAGTTCCTTCTGTGCTCCACATTGACAATCTGTCTGTGATTCAAGTGGCAAAGCATCCAGAGTATCATGGTCGAATGAAGCACTTGGACTTGCGCTGGTTCTGGCTAAGAGACATTGTAGACAAGGGGTTGATCTCACCTACCTTTGTCCCAACTGAAGAGATGCCTGCAGATCTGTTGACCAAGCCATTGCCTCGGGCCAAGATGTTGCAGCATTGCGAGATGATGGGATTGCATAGATTAGGGGGAAGTTGATTGCTTGGAGAGTTGCGCAATCAGGGGGGAGTGTTATATTTGGTGATTTCGCACTCTTTTGGTTCATTGACAGCTCACTGCTTCTCATTTCGCTTCCTAGTTGTCACCATTTGATTCACTATCCTTATTATACCTATACCCAACTTTTCCGGGTTCATTCTGACTTGTTCTTTGCTCTCTGCAGTAGCAGAGGCCATTGTGGCTGATTTGTTTACACTTCTTTACTCAAAGTGCACATATTGCCTGTTGTCCACTGTGGTTCCCTCCTTGGTTACTCACTGTGGACATCAGGTCTGTACCTCTGTATTTCTCTATCAATATATCTTGGTTACTCACTGTGGACATCAGTCCTAGCTCCCAGAAGCCCCTTGAGTCGACCCAACAAGTGGCTAGCCTGTTTCCTCAATCCTCAGCTTTCAACAGTGTGGTCTCCTTTCCCAGTGGTTAAACATGTTGGGTGCTGTTGGGTAACCGCTTGTGAAGTTGTGCTAAGCCTTGCTCCACCAGCGTGATCCTTGGCCATGCAAACTAAAATAAAATACCAAGAGAGTGAGCTTAGGGATAGCAAGGAGGGACTTACCTTAGGGCTGCACCTGGCAGGCCCTCTTGTTTTAAAGCCCATGGAAGCGATGCCACTTACCTCTTCATGATGGTGCTGGTGCTGGCAAGGAATGTGGAAACTTACTAACTGCACAAGGATTACCAAACAGCTAGTAGTACAAAATACTACACAATACAAAGCCTACAGTAGTATGTATCGTCCACACCAGTGAACTTATACAATCTCTAAGTTATTACTACATTTTCCCTTTGGACTACTGTTAAGCCCAAGCCCTGAATCCAGCCATTGACACTTCATCTACTAACTGATTTGATGGTCATGAGCCACTGGGATTGATGCAGGGAGGGAACCAGCATTTTTGAAAAGCATGTGCAATATCACTGTCTCATGGGACATGGTGCTTTTTCACCACATAGAAAGAACCCAAATATAAAAAAGTATATATGCAAAGGAGAGCAAGACAATGTATGTACCTGTACATGGTGTTGAGAGCTGAGGAATGAGGAAGCGGGCTAGCCACTTGTTGGGTCGACTAAAGGGGCTTCTGGGAGCTAGGACTGATGTCCACAGTGAGTAACCAAGGAGGGAACCACAGTGGACAACAGGCTGTATGTGCACTTTGAGTAAAGAAGTGTAAACAAATCAGCCACAATGGCCTCTGCTACTGCAGAGAGCAAAGAACAAGTCAGAATGAACCCAGAAAAGTTGGGTATAGGTATAATGAGGATGGTGAATTGAATTGTGACAACTAGAAAGCGAAATGAGAAGCAGTGAGCTGACAATGAACCAAAAGAGTGCAAAATCACCAAATCTAACAGGCCCTACCCAGGACTAAGTGTAACAAACAAAATCTTCACCATGGAGAAGGTCATTATCACCATTAACACCTGGGTAAACAAAGTCTTTTTCTTCCAGAAAGACTGGGTGCACACCTACTCCATTTCCAAGCACTGGAAGAAGTCCCATATCCCATACCAGAACTTCTTTGGCTCTATCTCCACCTACACCACCAGGAATCCTGATGCCATGGATATCAATGTCATCAAAGCACCCAAGATGACCTCCAAAGAAAGGAAGTGCTGCATTGCTGAAATCCTCTGTTCCCAATGCTGAAAATCTGGGCACAGCTCTTAGAACTGCCCACACTTCCCCTTTACCTCTTCTTTCAAGGTAACTAGCCAAAGAAGACAATTGTAAAGAAGGTTGTAAAAGATGACCTTTCAAAACTAGAAAAGATAGAGGATGACAAAGAAGACAAACCACCTGCAGTATTGCAGTTGGTTTCATTCCAAAACATTTTTGAATAGAGAACTCAGTCTACACAAGTACTTCCTTTCTTTGACCATACATGTGCTCCTGTACTTGTATCTAGCTCCCAAAAATCTATGTCAATTGCCTTGCAACTCATGGAGCCCTCGCATACTATAAAAGCTATAGTCACCCATGTACTTGTTAACAGCAGAGCAAATATCTGCTGTATTGACCATGACCTCATTAAAAAGCACAAATTTCTGACAAAGAAACTCAAGGTCCCTTTCCATGTGTAGAACATAGACCAAACCACAAACCAGAATGGCCAGGTCCATTATATCTTGATTCTCTTCACCAACATTGAGGGAATCATGAAAGAAGCCACCTTTTATGTCATGTCTTGTAGGAACAAAAATGTCATCCTTGGAATGCCAACCCTGTCATTGATTGGGTGCAGCACACCCTTACTATCCCTGAATTCTGCAATCAGCACAAGGAGCTCTTTGCACAGTTTTTCAAAGACACTGAGCACCATGAAGCCTTCTACACATACTTCAAAAAGGCAACTTTGCCACCATGACATCACCACGTAGACATAGTCTATGACTCCTGGCTCTACAACTTCCTTGAACATTACATGGAGGAATAGTATGTATAACAAGCCCTTGACAATTGGATCCTTAACCAGATTATACATGGCAAAAACTGTTACTTTATGTCCTTGGATCCACAGATCCTGAAAATCACCACTGCCACTGAGCTTGCAGCAGCAGCAGAGCTTGCCAAGCCAAAGCTGGTCTTGCTGCCAGAATACTCTCAGTTCTCCACAGTCTTTGACAAGGAAACTGCAGACTATCTACCTCCATCTTGTCTATACAACCATAAGATCAACCTTGATGACTCTTTCATACCAAAAGTTAGAAAAGTCTACCCATTCACACCTGTTGAGCAGGAGGCAACAGAAGCTTTTCTCAAAGAAAACATCAAGGCTGGGAAAATTCACCCCTCAAACTCTCCCCAGGCCTCTCCTTTCTTTTTCACCAACAAGAAAGGTGGAAAGCTTCACCCCTGCCAAGACTACCACTACCTGAATAAATACACCATTTGGGACAATTACCCACTTCCCCTGATCTCTGACCTCATTCACAAGCTTCAGACCATGAAGCACTTCAGTAAATTCAATGTATGATGGGGGTACAACAATGTATGCATCAAAGACAGCCACCAATGGAAAACTGCATTCATCACACACAAGGAGGTATATGAGTCCATGGTCATGTTCTTTGGCGTGACTAACTCTCTCACTACATTTTAGTGCTTCATGAATGACCTTCTTATTTTCTCCCCAGATGAAGCTATTCACACTGAATGTACCAAAAGGATACTGCAATGTATGGAGAAGCTCAACCTCCACTTGAAACTTGAGAAGTGTATCTTCAACACCTGTCAAGCCCGGTTCCTCTGGAGTAGCTCCAAGGGGTAATCCGGAATGGAGGAGACAAAGGGCGAACGAAGGGGCAAGGACTTTGGTGCAAGACTTATGTCGCACCCTTGTACTCGCAATCCTTGGGGTCAGAGGTCAAAGAGGATCAGAGGAGGGGTCGGAGTAGTCAAGAGGTGACTTAGTTGATATTTGAACTAAAGAACTACAGCAAAGTATGTATGGTTTATATAGTACGGAGTTGCACAGTATTAGTAAATGGAGTCTACAGATTGGTAATAGGAATGGAGATCAATAAGACAGGGAGAACGATAACTGGAGCTGTGCACCAGAGTGACGAAACACCGGTGCTGCACGTTAGGTACAAGACTATACTATAAAGGAGTTACACAGCCAATCAGAGAACAAGGAATACTGAATAAGGAAATAACACGTGGTCTGGAGGTCATATGTCGTCTATTGATGAAGAATGCCCCGGAGGAGAGATGGAGTTGGCACCGGAGATGAGGAGTTGACTTGAAGACAAAACGGGATATGACAATACCTCAAAGATGAAATACCTCAGGATGATCATGAAACCTGGTCAACTTGCCATGGACCCCATCAAACTTGGCAGCGTTGCCTCATGGCCTGTACCAACCAAGGTCAAGGATGTGCAGTCCTTCATTGGCTTTGCAAACTTCCACTGTCAATTCATTCCAGACTACACCATGGTCACATGCTTCCTCCTTGACTTGACTAAAAAGAACCTAGCATTCAACTGGACATAGGCCTGCCAGCAGTCATTTGACTTGCTTAAGGCACTATTCCTTGCCAAACCAGTGCTTCAGATACCAGACACATCTTGTCCATTCACCATTGCCACTGATGCCTCAAAGTTTACTTCAGGTACAATCCTTCTTCAAACCAATGTCAACAGGGACTGGCATTCCTGCTCCTACATGTTCACTAGCTTCTCCACTGCAGAATATAACTACAACATCTACAACCACAAGCTTCTTGCCATCATCCATGTCCTCAACTTGTGGTGCTACTATCTCCATGGCTACTTATTTTCTATCCAGGTTTTCACAGATCACAAGAATCTCACATGCTTCCATGCCCTCTAGACTATCAATCACTACCAGGCATGCTGGCTTCTTGATCTGTTGGACTTTGATCTAAAAATGATCCATGTCCCTGGCAAACTCCTTGCTAGTCCTGATGTGCTCTCCCATCAGCCAGATCTTCTCTTTTTTGATTATGCCACTGACAACAAGAGCGCCACTCTCCTTTCCCCTTCACTTTTCATCTACCTCATTGACACCTTGTTGTGTCACCTCATTGCCACATACTTTGTTGATGACCCATTGATTGTGACTCACCTGCATGCCCTTGAAAAACCCTGGAACCATTAACAATGGCTTCCAACAGCTCATCTCCAAGTTCCTCAGATCTATAGCCAAGTCCAGGATCACACACTAGGGGTTTTAATATTTTAAGTCATGAAAAACATGATGGAAAAGAGACTCTGATTATTAATAATTTTCATAACTAATTCTAAGGCTGCAAAGTATTTTATATTTGGAGGATATCCAGAGTATAATCCCTAATTAAGGCCTTGGTTGAAACTTTTGTGCACTAGAAAAGGAAATATAGAATAAAAGTTTTTGTAAACAAAATAATGTTTAAGATAAGTTTTTAATATTGATTGCATTATCTTCCACTATAAAACAATATTTTTTCAAACCAAAATAATGTTATGTAAATAGACAGCTTATCTGCTCTGTGAAAGTAATCATTTGAATTTCTATCCAATATATATAAACAATTATATATTTTAGCATACCCAAAAGTGGTTGGGTGATGCATAGGTTAATGAATGGGTGGTTAGCAGATGCTAAATATGCATAAAGTGCCTAGAGAAGTGCCTGGCAATTATCTACCATTACTATCCTTGTAAGAAGTACACTTATATACAAAAGAAACCTACCCCATGGTTTAGGTTATTAATCATGGAAGTGAAGCAGGTCACTAAGTGAAATAGCACAGGTCGATGTGAACTCACCTTCATCAGCACCAGGACAATGACATGGTTATCAGAGAAGCACCATCACACAAAGTGTGATACAACTGCACCTGGATTTACTATCTCCAGATTGGGATTCAGGTCCTTGGAACACAATTAAGCTGGAAAGTAAGGGTAATGTTGGAAAGTATCAATAGTGTTCTCGTCAGCAGAAAGCTGACATTGAATGGCAAATCAAACATGACCATTGTCTTCAAAGATGTACTTGATGGAACCTAGGATGGCAGTACCACTATGTGGAAGATGGAACATCACCAGGCTATTGCCAATATGGGTAGAGCTTCAATTAAAGAACATGCCATTAAACTGGTAATAAGCATGGAAGAGAACATGCTTGGAAGGCGTGTGGAGGATTAAATCAAGAGACACAGGAAGTTTCTGGCCACCAAGAGTGGGTAGTGCTGGCTAGTGGAATGAGCTCATGTGTTTGTTGAATAGAGCCAGACATTCTTTAATAGCAGGTGGACAATCAGGGCATGCAAGCCAGCCATGAAGTCTCACAGCATGAATAAAAGACTGCAAGATAGTCTCTTTAAGTTTACCTATGGGGGGTTGGTTAGCAGCAGTAGGTGTTTGTTAGCACCTTGTACAATTGCATCACACTGCTTGTCCATGAGCTGTTCTAAGTCTTAGATTGCAAGCAAGATTGACAAATAGTCATGGAAGTAATGATAGAGATAAGATTTGAGTGGAATTTTGCAGCCATTGTCTGGGTCATGCACAAGAAGAGTATCGCAGGAATCACTTGAGGGATAAGACTTATTGGTGTAGCAAAAGGGTTAGCTGGGATGGGATTCTGCAGGACAGACTGGCTTGTATGTGCAACTACATTGCAAACAAACCACATACATGATAGTTTGTCCTTCAAGCTTAAATTGAGATATTGCCATCTGCACAGTCTTGGGAATTTGCATGAGCATGCAATCATGAATAGCTTCTGCTTTTGATCCCACCAGATTGAAGGCCAGGTTGAGGGTGAGCGATATGATACCAAGGAAGAAGTCCCCACATGCGTGACTAACAGCAATCAAGGCAATGCTAATGACACTGAGGAACAGGGAAACTTGCATGAGTTCATCACACTGATTGATTGGATGGTCAAAATGGTGGGCTAATGCATTACAAACATTAGCACTAATTTGAACCGAAGCAATGGAAATACTTACACAAATTATACTCTATCAGTGTAGTGTTCGTAACTCCTAACTGACTCATGTTGCTGAGGTGATCTTCCAATTGATGTAACAATTTGACTAGTTTCTCCTTGTGTTCAGAGACCAAGGGAACTCAGTGTTTAACATTTGATAGGGCAGTTTGAACAGATCTTAACTCAAGAAGGAAATGTTGGCAAACATTAGAAGGAATGAAACCACAGGACTGTTGGTCAATATGTTGCATCTGTGATGCAATTTAATCCAATAATTGATGTGCAACTATGGTAAGGTGGCATGTTTCTCCATCAGATTTCCTGATAGTGTTGTTTTGTCTCAGCTGACAGAAACTCAGATGACGCTAAAATTACCTTGCTGTAGGCCAGGTCATTGTCTTGGATACCAAGTGAGAGACATCTTGGTCAGATACAGTCAGCAGATGTATTTGTATCTATTTGTCCATATGACTAAATATGTTCAGCTGATGTAACAGTTCATAATGGATTGTTGCCTAATATATTCTTCAATACTCTCCTATGCTAAATATGTACAACTAAGTATGTAAGTGACTATATAAGGAATGTATAATGAAACTTTGTCCTCAAGTCAGGCAAAAGATCCAGCCTCTCAAGCTAACTAGAACTCAATGATCAACCTTAATTGAGATCTAAATTTCTCAAAATTTATATAGCCTAAGTTTTTAGTAAATATATTGGCTGGGTTGTCATTACCATCAATAAAGAAAATTTCTATGTCCTTATTCAGGACTGCATCATGGAATGAGTGATATTTTTCTTCTAATTGACAGGATTTTGGGCAATAAAGATCACTTCTTGGTTGTCTGTACATAGGGGTATAGAGAGGAGATTATAACCAAGTTCTCCCATTATTTGTTTAATGCCTATGAGCTAATCATAGCAGGCAGACATTGAAATATATTCTGCTTCAGTGGAGGACTTCACAGTCACTTTTTGTAAATGTGAATTCCACATGAAGACAGCATTTACAAGTTTCAGGAAATATCCTGTCTGTGAGTAAGAGGTTTCAGGGTCAGCACCCCAAATAGAGTCAGAGCATCTGTAGAAACCAGCATTTCTCTTTCCATCATACATTAATGAATGTTTTCTGGTACCAAGAAAGTATCTGCATATGTATAGAGTTTTATCTAAGTGCTCTTTAGATGGATTGGTTGACTGCCTTGCTAACTGAGTAACTGCATAGGCAATGTCAGGGCAAGTTCATTATATATAACAGAGATCCTATGATCATTTGGAAATGTGTCTGTCTCACTAGATTAACAGGTTCAGTATTCCTTGTAGGATAATATCCCTGTGGTAATGATGTACGAGCTGTATTAGCATTTGTCATGCCACATCGCTCAAGTACTTTATCAAGATATTCATACTGATCTAAATAGATCTGGTGATTAGATTGATCATGTCATATATTTATTCACAGGAATTCACAAGTTTTGCCTAGATCATGGCACTCCCAATGCTTCATAAATGCTTGTCTGAGGTGATCAATCTCTGATTTGTTGGGGCCACAGAAAAATGCATCATTGACATCTACAATGGCATATATTTTGCCTATTTGATATACATAAACTCTGGCATCAGAGTATATTGTCTTAAAGCCAAGTTGGGCCATGGATTTTTTGAGTTCACACCACCAAGTGATTCTGACTTGCTTAAGGCCATAAAGTGCATGCTTTAACTTCAAAACTTTTCCTGCTGATTCAGGTATAGTAAAACCCTCAGGAAATTCCATACAAATTTCTTCTTCTAGGAGACCATATAGATATGCTGATTGCACGTCAAGTCCAATAATGTACCAGTCCTCGAGAGCGGCAAGAGCTAACATCATTCATACTAAATTGGACAACTAGAGAGAATATTTCATCATAATCAATTTCCTCAATTTGGAAGAACCCTTTCACGACTACTGTAGGTGAACTCTTTTTCTACCATTAGGTTTGATATCAAATACCCATCTATTTTTTATGACCTTTTGGTTTCTGGGTCTGTCATTTACTTTATATACTTTGTGATCTTTTAAGGTCTGTAATTCCACCCTACAGGCTTCACGCCGAAGCCTTTGTTCATCTTCAGGTAGTCATAGAATATCCTTGTAGGACCATTCACAATAATTGGATTTATTTTCTTCACTGCTATCATAAGGGACAGCACAAGCACAAAGATAATGAGCCAAATGTACTTCCCTTTCTTGGTGAGTCTCTCTATTTCAGCTTCTGAGTTACTTTGTGTATCCTCAAGGGAATGCTCGGAGATAGAGATAGAGGGTAATCCACCAGGAATATGTGGCTCAAATGGAGGTACCTGGCCAGTAAGCTCCTTCCATTTGGACAATTTGTCCATGTCTTTTACTTGTTCAATGGAATGTTTCTTACATATTACCATAGATATTCCCTGGTTGGGAAGGAACATGTCTTTCATGCATAGAGTGGCAAGGCAACAAAGGTGGAGTGTCAAGGCAAGGTGTATATCATGGAGGAGTAACCAGAGGCAGTGTAAGAGGAGAGAGAGGAGGACTAGGGGTTCTTTCTCTAGTTGGAGTAGAAGGGAATGAAGGTTTTGGTATTGTTTTAAGGAGTGTATCCTCAAAATCTTCATCTGGATAATCAATGAGATCAGGCTCATTACAACTGGTAGGCTTGTGGGCTTTCTGGCAAGGTATAGATGTAAAATCATGTGGTTTGACATTAGGACATTTTGGAAATAAATATTCATCAAATACTGCACGTACTAATGTATACATATATATGTTATGCTTGGCCCAGGTAGAGACGAACATACAGTAGCCTTGACGGAAGCAAGGTCTCAAGAAGTCAACACATGGAGGCTTGACGGTGACAAGGTACTAGCACATATAGGCCAGATGACTAGTCCCAAGGCACAACTGAGGGAAGTCCAAAGACAAGGAAGCACAAAGGCTTGGTCAAGGACAAGGAGGTGAAGGGTTGATACCTTTGGACAGTGAGCAAGGAGGGAACCTAAGTGTATTGAAGGTATAATCAAGGAGGTCTGAGCTAAGGTACAATGGCTGGCGAGTATGGTATATATACTCTATGATGACTAAGCCATGGAAAGTCATAGAACATCAAGGAACAAAAGAGAAGCAAGGTGTTACAATTATTTCTCTTTATTGTCATGTTCTACTCCTTTCTCATCGAATCTCCTTCTTTGCTTCTCCTATGATTCTCATTGAATGCAATGAGCATTCC
>JBBPUD010000754.1:0-10401 GCA_038094475.1 Phylloporus aff. rhodophaeus
GACTATTTCCGAAGGCGCGGGAATTCCGGAATGACTATTTCCGAAGGTGCGGGACTTCTGGAATGACTATTTCCGGAGATATGGAAACAGCGGAAGTCTTGAATTTCAGGAGCCTATATTTTTAACACAAGCATTTATGAACCACATCTTCACTGACATGATCTCTGAGCTTTGGCTCAAAATCTACATGGATGACCTCAGTATCCACACTCAACACGATGTCAAACTACACCACTCTAGGACCAAACAGGTGCTCCAACGACTTCGCGAGCACAGACTCTCAGTGAAGATTTCCAAATGTTCCTTCGATAAACCGTGGATGGAATACCTTGGTATGATCATTGGCCAAGGACGGGTCGAGATGGACCCCACTAAGCTCTCTGTGATCAAGGACTGGTCGCCACCAACCTCCGTGAAAGGCATCCGCAGCTTCATCGGATTTGCCAACTTTTACCAAAAGTTTATCCCAAATTTCTCCGATATTGTCGCCCCTCTCGTACTCCTTACATGAAAGGATCAGAATTGGGAATAGACTCGTCACCAGGAGAGGGCGTTCACCCGCTTGAAACTAATCTTTGCATCTACTCCCATCCTTGCACTCCCCAATGTCTCTCACTCATTCTTTGTGATGACCGATGCCTCTCTCCTTGCTGCAGGAGCCATTCTTCTACAGGAAGACAGCAATGGTGACTTTCACCCGTGTGCCTACTTCTCAAAGACTTTCGCTCTAGCGGAGCGAAACTACGACATCTACGATAGAGAACTCCTCGCCATCATATTAGCTCTTCAGGAGTGGCGCCAATACCTACTTGGCACTAAACACACTGTCACTATCATCACGGATCACAAGAATCTATCCTATCTTAAGGATCCCCGGAAACTCTCCCGCCGACAAGCCTGCTGGTCACTATTCCTCCAGGATTATGACATAACCTGGAAGGTTACACCAGGCTCTCAGATGGGCCCCGCAGACGCGCTGTCCCGACGTGACCACATTGACATAGCTGACGACAACACCGATGCTTCCATCCTCCCTGACCCCATAGTCATATCTGCTCTGGACCTTTCCCTCGTCGAAGGAATCAAACAATCCTCTCCTTCTGACCCCCTTGTTCTGCGTGCTCTCCACAACCTTGCCGATGGCTCTCCACTCTTCCCTCGCTCTGCTCTAGCTGACTGGCAGTATGAAGACAACCAACTCTTCTACAAGGATCGTCTCTATGTCCCTCCCTCTGCTCGACAATCCCTTCTAGACTCTATTCATTCTTCTCTCACCACAGGCCACATGGGACAGTTCCACACCAAATCCATCGTAGAACGAGACTTTTGGTGGCCAGGTCTGGCCACCTTTGTCCGGAATTACATCACTGGCTGTGCTACATGTCAACAGAACAAGGTTAACACTCATCCCACTACCCCTCCACTCCAGCCCATTCCATCTACCGTCTCACTCCCATTTCGCCAACTGTCTGTCGACCTCATCACCAACCTTCCCCGCTCCAATGACTTTGACTCGATCATGGTCGTGGTAGACCATGGCCTTACTAAGGGGGTAATTTTGTGCCCTTGTACCAAGACTATCGACACCGCAGGTGTAGCCCAACTCTTCTTCGACCATGTCTTCAAACGCTTTGGCTTGTATGACTCCATCATCTCTGATCGAGGACCTCAGTTTGTCTCCGCACTTGCCAGAGAACTCGCCCACCTCCTCCAGTATGACCTCAAACTCTCCACCACCTACCATCCCCAGACTGATGGACAAACCGAGCGTACCAACCAAGAACTGGAAACGTACCTATGGATCTTGTTACGATTCATCTATCAAGACATGAGAGAGACCTGGGTGGGCAGTTTATTCTTTTCCTTATCATTTGTTGTCATGTTGCTTTACTGGCGTTTCACCTGATTGAACTATTGTTTACTTGAACAGTTGTTTCGTTGACAGCCATCAAAGGCTGTGTTTCCCTTGTTCTCGTTTTGATCTTCGTTTCTTGACCTATTCTCGATGACCAATCATATAATTCCTATCACATCGTACCACTTCCTTTTCTTAGCGCTGCTGCGCATTCCACCTACTATATAAATCGTCGTCTCGAATACTTGTACCCTAAGCTAGATCTTACCTTTATATCAATTAACTCTCTTGACTCCAAACTCTCGGGCTACTAGCTTCGCCCACCGATTCTGCTTGGTCCATACCTCGCAGCGACTAAGTCTTAGGACTTCACCGAACCTTGACCAAGCTACCAAAGGTCTACGTTAAGGCCCTACCCGGGACTAAGCATAACAGATCTTTTGCAGTAACAACCCTCATCAATGGGTGGATCACATCACCACTGCGGAGTTCCATCACAACACAGCCCCACACAGCTCAACCAAGGTTTCCCCCTTCTCCTTGATGCTCGGGTATGAACCCAGGAACTTCCCGGTGATCGGAAAGACCTTCGTTCCAGCCTTGGAAACCCGACTCTCCACATTAGAAGAGGCGCGAAAGGAAGCCCTGGCTGCACATGATTCTGCCTGCCTCCTCATGGCCAAAAGATCCACACAGAAGTTCTCCCCTTGGAAGGTAGGAGATCACGTCTGGCTCGAAGCCACCAATCTCCGCATCCCCTAACCTTCACAAAAACTCGCACCCAAATGCCATGGTCCATTTGAAATCACTCGCGTAATCTCCCCCTTAGTGTATCAACTGAAACTTCCCAGTACCTGGAAGATTCATGATGTATTTCACGCCTCACTGCTTTCCCCCTTCAAACAAACCGACGTACATGGCCCATCATTCTCACAGCCCCCTCTGGACGTGATTGATGACGAAGAGGAATATGAAGTGGAAGCTATCCTATCTCACAAGGGATCCCCTGGCCGCTATCGGTACCTAACCGCATGGAAAGGATACTCCTCTGCCAAAAACACGTGGGAACCCGAAACCAATCTCACACACTCCCAAGAGATCTTGAAAGACTATAAGAAACTCCACCGACTTCGATGAGACCTCACACATCCAGGACGTTGTGATCTCTTCGTGAGGCTCCTCCCTGCATGCGTGAATTCTGCTGTTCATATCTCAAAACATTCTGGGTCTCTCTCCTCACCTTTCTCACCATCGTGCTAATATTCTTCTTACTTTGGTTCTTAACTCCGATCTCAGTGCACTCCTCTCTGACCCCAAAGGCATCCCTAGCATTATGACCTCTGACACCCAATCCCCACCCATCTCTCTACCACCTTCTCCTCACAGCTCCCCTGACATCAACGACACGATGGCTTTACTCCGGACCACGCCTGTTCAATCCCACCTTCTCCCCCCAAGAATCTGGAAACCTCTATTCACCAGCATTCTGTGTAAACCCTCTCTGACCCTATTGCTCGAACGGATGCCCCTCTACGCGGATGATCCCATCATCAAGGGATTGGTCTCCCTCTATCACGCAGTACACACCACCCAGGTACTGCATTTCCATGTAGCTCCTAACGACCTACCCGAAGAGTATGGCTTACCTATCCGGGAAACACAGAATGGCCTCACGGGCCGGATCCTAAAATTACTCCACACTGCCGACTTTCACAGCTTCGTTGCACAGATCCCTATCTCGGTTTTATATCCCATCTTTCACCCGATCTTTCTCTCCATGTACCCCGACGAGCGCGCAGCCTATTTAACTAGCATTAGCCTTTCGCCTCAAGAAACTCCTTTGCCCTCTCCTCCCCCGCTACCCTTGGCGTTACGCATTTCCTCCCCTCCTACTGAAGATTCTCCCTCCCCTGCTCCCACTCCAATCGTCCAACCACGCGTCGTGGAAGATGATATCATCCCATTCTTACTAGACCCTCCTGGTGGATTTCGTCAGATAAACCAGCAAGCACTCTTGTATAACAGCGCTTATGTTGTCCAAGTTGGGGGACTATCCATACTCTCTGCACCTACTCGTCTCCTCCACAGTCCTTATGTCCAGCCTCCTGCGTCCCGCTTTACCCGTTGTTTCCGATGCCACCGCACTGGTCACTATCGAGACGAATGTCCTCTATACCAATGCCCCCACTGCCACGTTACTGCTCCTGGTCACCCCCAGTGTCACTGCCTCACCCTACAGTGTACTACTTGTCAACGATGGGGACATGGACCCTCGTGCTGTCCAAGAGAAGTCTGCTTCCATTGTGATCAATTTGGACATAATGAGCCGCAATGTCCACATCTCCATGGACCTGACCACCCCATGCCCACCGAGGATGTTTGAGAAGCTTTCGGTTCAAGGATGGAAAGTTGCGCCAGGGGCACAACTCTACAAGGGGGGTAATGTTACAATTCTTTCCCTTCATCGCAATGTTTTTCTTATCACTCGTCGTATCTCGTTCCTCGCCCCTCCCTTTATCTTTGTAGAACACGATGAGCATGCGCTCATTATCTTTGATCAATCATCCATCTCACTGTTCAACCAGTGACATGTATCTTCGCACAGGTTCTCTCCTTGGGGTTCCTGTTTCACCTTCACATCAGTTTCTTCTCACTGTACTCTTTGATCTCGTTTCGGACAGCCTCTCTCCACAGTTCGGCTCTCTCGTGCCGACTTAGTGATCCTACATTCCACGCTGTTCTACTGCCTTCTTTTGCTGCGCGCCTCGATCGTATAAATACTTAGAGTAAACACTTGATGTACTCATACTTGATCTACACAATACAAGTGTACATCTTGTGTCCCACCTTGTGAACTCCCTGAGAACTCCTTGACGACGTTGTCATACCTCTTCGTGAGCGTCCTCCATCAAACGAGTCACGTTCAAACCTTGTCCTTGCCTTAGGTACACTTCGTGTATCAAAGGGCATCCATTCGAGTAGTAGAGTCAGGGAAGGTTTACACAGAATGCTGGCAAATAGCGGCTTCCAGATTCTTAGAGGGAGAAGGTGGGACTGGACTGGGGTGGTGCAGAGTAATACCATTGGGTCATTGATATCAGGGGAATCACAAGGGGAGGATGGCAGAGAAACAGGCGGAGATTGAGTGTCGGAGGTCATAGTGATGGGGAAGCTTTTGGGGTGGTGTGCCAAAGTTGGTGTTAAGAACCAGAGCAAGAAGAATATTAGTGTGATAGTAAGAAAGGCAAGGAGAGAAATCCAGAATGTCTTGAGGTACGAGCAGCAGAATTCGCACATACAGGGAGGAGCCTCACGAAGAGATCACAACGTCCTGAATGCGTGAAGTCTTATCGTAGTCAATGGAGTCTTTTATAGTCTTTCAAGATTTCCTGGGAATGCGTGAGATTTGTTTTGGGCTCCCAAGTGTTTTTGGCGGAGTAATATCCTTTCCATGCAGTCAGGTACCAATAGCGGCCAGGGGATCCCTTGTGGGATAGGATAGCCTCCACTTCATATTCTTCATCATCATCAATTATGTCAGGAGGGGGCTGTGAGAATGATGGGCCATGTACATCGGTTTGTTTGAAGGAGGAGAGCAGTGTGGCATGAAACACATCATGGATCTCCCAGGTACTGGGAAGTTTTAGTTGGTACACGAGCGGAGACATGACACGTGTGATTTCAAAGGGGCCGTGTTGTTTAGAGGCGAGTTTTTGGGAGGGGTAGGGTATTCGAAGGTTGGTGGACTCTAGCCATATGTGATCATCTACTTTCCAAGGAGAGAATTTCAGAGTGGACTGCTTGGTCATGAGAAGACGAGTGGAATCATGTGCTGTGAGGGCTTCATTTCAGGCCTCTTCTAAAGCCGAGAGTCGGGTTTCTAATGCAGGAATAAAAGTCTTTCCAATCAGTGGGAAGTTTCTGGGTTCATATCTGAGCATCAGGGAGAAAGGAGAGACCTTGGTAGAGCTGTGGAGGGCAGTGTTATGATGGAACTCGGCAGTGGTGATGTGATCCGCCCATTGATGTGGGTTGTTGCCACAAAAGATCCGTAGGTATGTCTCTAGTTCCTGGTTGGTACACTCAGTTTGTCTGTCAGTCTGTGGATGATAGGCAGTGAAGAGCTTGAGATTGTATTGGAGAAGGCAAGCAAGTTCTCTAGCAAGCGCAGAGGCAAACTGTGGTCCCCGATCAGAGATGATGAAGTCATATAGACTGAAACGTTTGAAGACATGGTTGAAGAAAAGCTTGGCTACGCCAGCGGCATCGATGGTTTTGGAACAAGGGCATAGAATTACCCCCTTTGTAAGGCCATGGTCTACCACGACCATAAGTGAGTCGAAGCCATTTGAAGTCAGGAGGTCAGTGATGAGGTTGACAGATAATTGACGGAAGGGAAGAGAGACTGTGGACAGGATGGGCTGGAACGGGGAAGCAGTAGGATGTGTATTGACTTTGTTTTGCTGGCATATAGCGCAGCCAGCAATGTAATTACGGACGAAGGTAACCAGGCACAGCCACCAGAAGTCATGTTTGATGATAGATTTGGTACGGAACTGTCCCATGTGCCCAGTGGTGGAAGAGGAATGAATGGTGTCCAGGAGGGGCTGTCGAGAGGTGGGAGGAACATAGAGGTGGTTTTTGTAGAATAACTGGTCATTGACATATTGCCAGTCAGCTAGAACGGAGCGAGGAAAGAGTGGGGAACCATTGGCAAGGTTGTGGAGAGCGCAGAGAACAAGAGGGTTGGAGGGTGAGGATTGTTTGATTCCATCGATGAGGAAGAAGTCTAGAGCAGATATGATTATAGGATCTGGGAGGATGGAAGCATCGATGTTGTCATCAGCTGTGTCAACATGGTCCCATTGGGACAACACATCTGCAGGGCCCATCTGAGAGCCCAGGATGACTTTCCAGATGACATTGTAGTCTTGGAGGAATAATAACCAGTGAGCTTGTCGGTGAGAGAGTTTTTGGGGGTCTTTAAGATAGGACAAGTTTTTGTGATCAGTGATGACTGTGACAGGGTGTTCGGTTCCTAAGAGATACTGACGCCACTCCTGGAGGGCGAGAATGACAGCAAGGAGTTCTTGATTGTATATGTCATAGTTTCGTTCAGTGAGGGCAAAGGTTTTTGAGAAGTAGGTGCAGGGATGAAGATCTCCATTGGTGTCTTCCTGTAGGAGGATGGCAAGGAGAGAGGTGTTGGTCATGATGAAGAAGGGACGTGAAACATTGGGGAGTGCAAGAATGGGGGCGGATATGAAGATTAATTTGAGATGGGTAAAGGCTTTGTCCTGGTGGTGAGTCCATTCCCAATTCTGATCCTTTCGTGTGAGGAGAACGAGGGGAGCAATGATGTCGGAGAAGTTGGGAATGAATTTTCGATAGAAATTGGTGAATCCAATGAAACTGCGGATGCCTTTTACCGAGGTGGGCGGTTTCCAATCTTTGATCGCAGAGAGCTTGGTGGGGTCCATTTCAACTCGTCCTTGGCCTATGATCATGCTGAGGTATTCCATACAAGGTGCATCAAAGGAGCATTTGGAGATTTTGATTGAGAGTCCGTGTTCTTGAAGTCATTGGAGGACACATTTGGTTCAAGAGTGATGGAGTTCTAAGTTGTGCTGTGTATGTATTCCTAGGTCGTCCATGTAGATCTTGAGCCAGCACTCAGAGATCATGTTGGTGAAGATGTGGTTCATGAAGGCTTGGAAGGTGGAGATGGCATTGGTGAACCCGAAGAACATGACCATTGGTTTGAAGAGACCCAGGGGGGTGACGAACACTACTTTCCATTGGTCTAACTCCCGTATGCGAATGTTGTTATATCCCCACTGGATATCAAGCTTGGTGAACAGAGTTGATTCCTTCATGTCATCAATAAGTTTGGAAATGAGTGGTAAAGGGTATGTGTTTAGGACAGTGTGGGAGTTGAGGTAGCGGTAGTCCTGGCAAGGGTGCAATGAGCCGTCCTTCTTAGGGACAAAGAAGAATGGGGAGGCTTGGGGAGATTTGGATGGGATAATACGGCCAGTGGCAAGGTTTTCATCTACAAACTTTCTACAGGCTTCTCTTTCGGCAGGGTTCAGGGGATATACTTTCGTGATTTTGGGGACAAAGGATGGTTTGAGTTCGATGGTATGGTCATAATCTTGGTGTTGGGGGAGGATATTGAACGTGGCTTCAGCAAAGACATTGGCAAAGTCCTTGCACCACACTGGAATCTCGGTTTCAGTGGGGGCGTTTTCCTGGGCAAGCTGGGTGGATAAAGAGATCTTTTGAAGGGTTTCAGATTTCAATGAAAGTCACATGTTGGTCCAGTCTACATCAGGGTTCCATTGGCGAAGCCAGGGCATCCCAAGGATGATTTGTGATTTTCCTAGTGATGTGACCATGAACTCGACTTTTTGAGAAAATGAGGGGAAGGAGACAGATGCGAAGAGTTCCATTTGATGGTCCCCTTCTTGTTCTTGGTTCCATCAATGTTGTATGTGATGACTGGTTTGTGAAGGACTCAGCATCCTAGCCTGAGTTTGGAGACGAGAGAGATATCGATGAAGTTTTCTGAGGCACTGCTGTCAAGGAGAGCAGTGGTGTCGATGGTTTGTTTGGGTACTTGTAGCAAGACAGGGAAATGAAACACATTTTCATTGGGCAAGGCTACAAGTACATGAGGGGAAGAAGACGTTGGGGCATCTTCCCTCAGAGAAAATCCTTTACATCAAGGAGGGAAATCTCGGCGGGTTCTTCGTAATTGGCTCTCAGGGTCTGATGGATTTCTTTGTCTTTCCAACCCTTGGTTCGGAGTTGGTTGACATAGATGTCAAGCGGGTTTACAGATGGTTGAGCAGGTGCTTCCCTTGGAACATCCAGTTTCTTAGGTGGGCAGGTAGGGACAGAGCGAATGTTCTGAGAGGGCACGATGGTGAATGTCTTACAGTTCTGGGCATTGTGTCCAACCTTTCAGCATCTGAAGCATCGTCCTTCCTTGATGCACTTGGAACGTTCTTCAGGAGTGAGTTTGGAGACCCAGATGGAATCTACATCCATGGCATTTGGGTCTCTGATGTGAGGGGTGGATTGAGGGATGAAGTGAGGAGTGGGAGGAATTGGGACATGGTTAACTTGGGGAGCACCCTTTTTGATCGCCTGCATGTGAGCTTTCTGGGTGTGGAACTGCATAGATTTGTCGATCCACGCCTTCAGATCTGTGGGAAGTTCGCTCATGGATAGAACCATGTCTGTGATCTTTTGGTTGCATCCCATGGCAAAGTAGCTGATGAGTAACTGTTGGTTGGTAATGCCAGACTTGGCAGCAGTTCCAAGGAAGTCAGAGATGTACTTCTGGAATCCATCATTGATGGTATTGTCAGGCTCTCAAAAGGCAGTTTAACGAATGTATGGGAGCTGAAGACGGGCAGTGGCTTGGATGTCAAAGGGAAAGAAGGTTTTCTCAAAGTTTTCAACTAGTTTGTTGAAAGTCTTGTTTTTTTCTTCAAGAAGCAGGTCGGCCAACCTGTCATACCAGGTTTCGGCGAAGGCGGCTGCTCTCTCCATGGACAACATCTTGCTAAGGCAGGTGAAGACCTTGGTTGAGTCTTCAACATAGAGTTTCTTGTTGATGATGAAATAGGCCTTCATGGCCTTAATCCATCTGACAGCATCTACCGGTTTCCCAGAGAAGTCAGCTGGCAGGGCAGCTCGGAGTTCAGTGGGTTTTTCCGAAGACATGGGTGGGGGCAATGGTGTGAAGAGACTTGGTGACTGGGATAGTGGGGGTGGCGATAGTGGTCTTGGGGTGGTCAAGGTCAGAGGTGCTTCGATGGCTGGGAGTGTTCGAGGGGCAGGTAAGGCTAGAGGACTCGCAGGTGGTGGTGGGGAGTATGATGATCCTAGGACTCGGTGAGGGAATGGCTGTTGAGTGGGTCTTTGTTCGTTGTTGTCTTCCGGAACGCAGTAAGCACGACGAAGGGCTTGGTCTCTGTGGGAAATGTTTGCTGGTGAGGTGTCCTGCTCCTAGATAGGAGGGACAAGGGGGATACTTGATCTTTTGATACACGAAGTGTACCAAGGCAAGGTTGAAGGTTGAATGTTACTTGTTTGATGGAGGACACTCACGAAGAGATACAACAACGTCGTCAAAGAGTTCTCAAGGGGTTCACAAGGTATGACACGAGATGTACACTTGTATTGTGTAGATCAAGTATGAGTACATCAAGTGTCTAGTCTACGTATTTATATGAACGAGATGCACAGCTTGGAAGAACATCGAACATGGTGAAAGGTTGGAACACTAAGCCAGTGCGAGAGAACTGGACTGTGGAGATGGGTTGTCTGAAACAAGAACAAGAAGTATAACATGGTAAAACAGGAATGAAAGCGAAACAGGAACTTGAAGGTGAGAACCTGTGTGAAGTGTGACGAGCAGATGCTAAATAGGATCTGTATTCTCGTCCAAGGGGCAGAGACAGCGATAGGGATAGTGCAGAGTGATGAGACTCACTCTACTAGCAGGTAACTTGGTTAAGAATATCACTGGTGAT
>JBBPUD010000755.1:0-10401 GCA_038094475.1 Phylloporus aff. rhodophaeus
AACACACTTAACGAGCGAATTGAATTTGCTTCTTGGGGGCCGATCGCTTGACGACCACATCAACCCCCTCCTTTCGATGGCTGGAATCGATGTTCATAAAGACACCCCGACGGAGATTCTTCACACCATACTTCTTGGTATCGTCAAATACTTTTGGGGCCAGATCATGTTTATCCTCGAGAAAGACCAGTTCATGAGAGTCTTCCAAACTCGTCTGACATCTGTTAACCAAGAAGGTTTGAATGGTCCAGCTCTTCATGCTGACTACATCGTTAGGTATAAGGGTGCGCTTGTTGGGAAACATCTTAAGGGCCTAGCACAAGTCATGCCATACCTCGTATATGATCTTGTTCCGGAGAAAGTCCTTCAAGGATGGTTGCTAATTGGACGGCTAGTTGTTCTTCTCTGGCACACGCTGATCGAGGACACAGAATCATACCTTGTGAGTCCCTCGTGCCAATAGGCTTATCTGTACCCATTAATTCAATGCTGACCTGTTAGGCCACACTGTCATGCATCATCGATGACTTGCTCACTATCAGTGCAGAGTGCGCACCGAGTATTTTGTTGACGAAAGCAAAGTTCCATTTTCTTGTCCACCTCCCCATGTTTATCCGACGCTTTGGACCAGCAATTCTTTTTTCAACTGAACGATACGAATCTTTCAACGGCATTTATCGTTTGTCGTCAGTGTACAGTAACCGCCAAGCACCAAGCCGTGACGCATGCTACCTTTTTGCTGAGCAAGACAACATGAAGCATGTCGTGTCTGGAGGGACGTGGCATGATCCCACATCCCAGAAATG
This sequence comes from Phylloporus aff. rhodophaeus, assembly GCA_038094475.1. Lineage (NCBI taxonomy): Eukaryota > Fungi > Basidiomycota > Agaricomycetes > Boletales > Boletaceae > Phylloporus > Phylloporus aff. rhodophaeus. The sequence goes on from JBBPUD010000755.1 coordinate 807, forward strand.
GATCAAGGCAGGACCAGGTGTGGTCAGGTACTTCGATGCGCAACCTTACCGATGTCGCTTACTGGGCTTCCCGGATATGAAACTGCAAGTTATCGGTGAGCATTGTACCCCAACTTCAGGATCAAGATCACTCATTGTTTTTTAAAAGGTGCAGCCCAGCTACCAGCATGCCGTACTTCAGAGAACAAGAACCTGGAAGTCGTTTCTCCAATCAGTTGGGATAAAACAGAAGCCGCTGGATGTGGCGTGCAGCTGGTTCACTCACGAGGGGCTCAGTTCTATAAGGCTCCCGCTTTTACAGCTGTGCAGGGGGACAAAGTGGGGGTAGGAACTTGCGTTGTTGTCAAGTGCGGCGGTGAATATCGAATTGGGTGTGTCAAAGAGGCATTGGTTCCTGTCAAGCAACACCAAGCCACCTACGTCACAATCAGCTTATTTGAGTTTCTTCCCAAATTACACCCTCAGCTCCGTGTTCCATGCATCAAGTATCCGATACCGGAGCACAAAAAGGTTTTCTCACCTCTTGTAAGTTTTTGCTCGTGCCGTGCGTGATCTCCACATTGAAAGTTCCATCAGGACGTTATCTGTGTGGTCAACATCCATCACGATTGCCCAACATCCCGCTGCAATTCCACCTCTATGATACCTGAAAAGCAAGAGCGCTTGCTCACGTCTCGAACCAAGGATGTTGTCAAGCATGAACCCACGAATGCATATATCGTAAACACCTCCTCAATACACAACTACCGATGGATTAGGGCAGTTGTCCCCTCTACCCTTTGTGACGAAATAGATGCCCCACTGATCTCAGATCACACCATCCCACGTTTACGTGCTGCACAGGTCCTTCGATCAAAGGACAGAGAAAAATCAAGTACAACGGCAGATGGTGACGAGCACGGTCCATTTGAGAGGGGTTCGAAAACACGACGAAAGGGCAAGGAAAAGGCTGTCCCAGCTGATACTCAGCCAGCCCACCCTTTGTCGCCACCGCATCAGACCATTCAGACGTATTCACAACCTTTGCCGTACGAAAATTTACCTCAAGCCTCCTATCCTGGGACTAGCACCGTCTAGCCTCACCAGCCTCATGTGCTACATGATCCCCACCCCCCTCTGCCGCCGCCACATCAAACAATTCAGACTTATCCGATGCAACCTTTGCCTTACGGACTTTTACCTTTGCAAGCGTTCCACCCTGGGATGAACTTTGTTCCACCTCACGTACCTTTGCCGCTTCCACCATCATATCTGACAATGTATCAGACCTACCCGGTGCAACCTCCGTCATATTGATTCTTATTACTCCAGGTATTCTATTCTGGTACTGCCTCTGGCAAACCTACGTAACTAGAATATTTCCCTTCAGTATTATCTTGTTTGAGCAGCAGACACATTGTAGCACGGTGTTTTACATGATGGATTGTGCTCCGATAAGTCCAAATGGCTCAGCGCTGGAAGCCAAATGTTACCAAATACCATGGTACTTAACCACCACCGTCGTCACTGGAACTGCACCCTTCACCACCGCCGTTTGGCATCTCAGTATGAGTCTCCTTGCATGATTCTGACTTGAGCATGCCCCCGGCGGGTCTGCCAACTCTACTGAAGGGTCAACACCTGCCCTTGCAAGTGACGACTTTGACTTTAATTCCAACCCATTCCTTTTTCAACCCGTTTCTCCCACCAGCGAACAGTCTAGTGCCCTTGAGCCTCCACCTCCTGGCCAACGACGGCGACCGCGATCTGACTCTGCTGAACAGCTACTCGAGCAGGAATCTGAGCAGAGGCGCAAACGCCACTGCCAGGCTGCCCAGGTGTGCAGGGATTTTGACCTCCCCGAGAACACACTTGCAAGCTTTGCAGAGGTAAACACTTTTCATCTCTATTAGCATATACTGATAAAGCGCCTAGCTCGACTTAACTGGGATGCTCATCACCATCTTCGGGAAACTCCTTTGGTTAGAGCACGAACGGATGAAAGATGAGGTCCATGCTTTTATCAAGTCAGATGAATTCAGGGTAATCCCATCATTTAGTTTGTCCTGAAGACAACTCACCCCTCTGTATGCGTGCAGGATGTCCTCCAGGATCGACTCCGAACAGCGCTTCTGTCGGCAAACCTTTCTCGCTATTTGAACGGTCTTAATGATCGAGTTTGGGTGGGTACTATAGTACCACCACCGACCATATTCTGACTTCTTACCTAGGGTTTCATCAAGAAGAATCTTCCCATTTTCAGCATTTCACCCATAGCAATGGAAGATGCTTGACTGACGATCTACATTGACACTCTCATGAAGGATGTATTGACCAAACAGCAATCCCAGATCAAAACGAAGGTGCGTGATTTCAAATCTATTCATAAACTGACCACTCCCTCATTACTCACGCTTTGTTTGCAGATCGCAAACAGTATCACGAAGAAGCATCACATATCTGACCTGGCAAAGTCCCTTGCTGGTCGTGACTTCGTTGATGTCACATTGGCACAATGGGCGCGATTTGCATTTTTAGTAAGTAATGTTCATTCGTGCTGCTTAATTGTTACTGATATTTTTAGCGACAAAACTACCTGCTCTTCAACACCATCGTGGATGAGTCCTCATCCAAGAAAGCCACTGCATCGGATAGTCAAGAGGAAGCCCAAGCCTTGGCTGAGGACAACAACACCGCTGGGCCTGCTAATGAGGAGTCCTGGAATTGGTCTAGCAACAAGTTCTGGGAATTTATTGATGAGCTCCTTGACCAGATGCGCAACGACATTCGCAGTCAACCCAATTTGGCCCTTCGGAAACAAGCTTGGGAAAAGTAAGTCTGCATACTCATTACTATTCCTGCAACTAATTGTTTGACAGGTTCTTCACCAATGCACTCCAGTCGGATCTCCAGCAATTCCCACCTGCGAATAGGTCTGCATTCCTGCATCCGTCGGACAGGAGAAGCATTCCTGAGTGGCAGAAGGCGATCCACCATGAGCTTGTGTGGTTGTAGCATCCCTGCCCTGTCTGAGCTGTCTCCCACCCCATCTGTTTGTGGCTATAGCATTACTGACCCTCTGACTCCTTCGTTGCATCTTTTAGCATTGGACAATCTTCCCAGTTCGTCATCACATCAATTGGCATTGGACAATCCCCCAAGTTCTTCATCACATCATTGGACAACCTTCTGAGTCATTCCCTGCCCCCTCCACTCTCTTGTTACTGTTTAATCAGATACTGTGGATACACCGTTCTTATCCCCACGTAATCATATACTGTGGATATGTCGTCTCCATCCCTCACTTCCTACCCTCATTATCTCATCTTTTAGTACATGTTACCTATTGTGTGGTCAACACACGCTGTCGTCCATGTACTCCGCCACATGATATATCATCACTCGTTTTGGTTTCAACACTCAGGAACTCTAAGGTGTAATAACTGGCATTGCAAGAATGTGTTCCACAATGAGTACCAGGCATGCAGTATACTGTACTATTGATGTCATTGATCACACTGGGCATTTGTTTTTTTCTGGACTTCATTTGTGCTTGAGCAATCATGCAACATCTACATGACCACATAGTATTTGAGTGTCAGCACAAAGGCAGGATGGACACTCTGGTGTGCATAATCAAATGAAAACTCATATCGTACAGAGTCGATCCTAGCCTACACCCCACAAGCCTTTCATCAAACAGAACTAGAATGTACCACAGTTCACCTCATGTTTGTATTTACCATTTTTAGATTGCCATTGCTTATAATCTTTCACACATGACTGGCAGGATGTCCCTTGAACGTTAGCTTGACTTGGGCAGGTAAGATTGAGGGTTCCAACTGACTATCCCAAGTAGCGAGCCAGTGTTAATGAGTTGGTTGTCTGTCGAGTCCACACTCCACATGAGATCCAGGTAAGAGACCAAACGAACATTCACATAGAGAGCAGGTATATTTCAAGGTATGTGCTGTTCAAGACATATGTCACATCGGTATTTTCACTTGGCCATCTAGCGTCGAGTGCTGTTAGCTCCTTGTTCTCTTTGCACATCCACACTCACTCATCTTCCCCTAGAATGACCTGTCCATTCTCCTGGTCTCACAGTGTTTCATGACCCTAGGAATACAAAACTGATGGGCTGCACCTCTGGCATCACCCAAGGTGCATTTCTCTGTCCTGTTTGTCTCACCATCTACCCTGGCAGAAGAATCAGCGAATCCAGGCATCAAGGACAGACATCTCTTTGGTACATTCCAAATCCCAAACCTATACATTACTTCATCTGACTATCTGTTATCCAATGTGGCTGCAGAAAAAAAAATGTGATTTCAAATTTGCATGTGTTTGTATGTCTTGATGAGGTCACACGGAACAGATGGGGGTTGAGATTCAACTTGAGACAAAGGGGTGTCTCTATCACTAATATCTTGTATCCTAGTCTAGCTAATTTATATCTCCTAGAATTTGTCTTACTCTGCATGAACCAAGCTGTGTATTTCATGTTGGCTAACTTTCACATGTGCTGGGCATAGCTTGTGATTCAACAGTATGCACTTGAGGCAGTCTAAACCTCTGCCACACATTCCTCATGTGGAGACTGCTGAGTTGCCAAGCAAATGACACTTTAGTGTCTGGTGATCAAATCCAGACATCGATGATACCATTGGTACAGATTCTCAAAGACAAGGTGAACTGGTATGTCACAACATATGAGGAGGACAAGGCTATCTGTGATCAATGATCATTGGTGTAGGGTGTAATCACCAGGGCCGTTGTTACTGTTTAGCAACAAGGTAGTATTGAGTAATGTGAATTATCTTTGATATATCATGACTAGAGAAAGTGCTGATCTCTCAGCAGGGACCTTGTTTACAGTTTGGCTGTTCCCATGTCTCAAGGCAAGATAATAAAATTCAGATACATCATTTGATTTACAGCAAAATGTGAGTTGAAAGGCATATGAGTTCATCAATTCGTATGATATATGGCCTAAAAAACCAGCAAATGGAATAAAAACAACTGACATGTCAAACAAAAGATGTAAGGGAGTAGTGTAGTAGGAGAAGAATGGAAAGCATGCATGGCAGAGGGAAAAAAAAAAGAGAGGTGCTGCATGAATGCAAGTAAAAGAAGACACAAAAGCATATTGGTACTAGTGGTTTGTACAGTCAAAGCTAAAAGGCACATCATTTGCCTTTACCACTATATCTATGGTGAGTGGAAGCACTGATCTGCAATCGCTTGAAAGGGCTTGTGGGCAGAGCACTAGGTGGTTGAAGAACATTGATACAGCAAATAATATTGTTGAATATGTGTTGCTTTCTCTTCTTGATATAGTGATGAGCAAATGAGAAGTGTAGCTCTGTTAAAAATATAGGCTCCTGAAATTACGACTTCTGTTGCTTCCACACCTCCAGAAATGGTCATTCCGGAATTCTTGCACCTTCAGAAACTCCAGAACTGACCTACACATATAAAACTCAACTATATCGTATGATCTATTTCTCCCTGACCTATTCCATATAAATCCCGCTTACACTTGCCTATTTTTGAAACTTTACAAGTCTGTATCTCCACCCATATATATACCTTTACCTCATTTTTCTTTCTTTTCTCAGTTGTGTTCCACTTTCGTGAGCAACTGGCTGAGGTAGGATCTCTTGTTCCTGTTTTCTTTTATACATAGCTGATATACCTTAGTGGGCACAATTGCCCTTGCATTAGAAAATCTGACAAGCTTGACTGTTGCTCCTCTGAGGACCGATTCATATTGGGACAGAGGGATTAGCTTTTCCATGACACCATAGGCTGGCAGAGGGCAGATGTCATGTGTATGATACAGGTTTTGGAGCAAAGGCTAACACTGGTTAGCAACAGGCCAGTTTTCCATTTCAAATTCCATAGGAAGGTCATTGGATTTGTTGTTGGTTTGAACATCTAGAATACAGAATTTTCAAGTGTATCAAACAATGAATACAGTGCGTTATATACCTGAAGTTTCTGAATGATTATCTGAGGAACCTTGACCCAGTTCTTCATCTGAGTCATTTGTTTTTAGCTGACAAAAGTAGAGTGAGTATGATCATGTCAGACTCTTGTCAAGAATTCCCACCTCAAAGAGTGCATGAGTTACCTTGAACTGTGGCTTGCCTAGATACTCAGTGATCATGCTCATGACCTCACCATCCTTTTTCAGTGCAATCAGATTCTGGAGTGTGAGGAGGTTCTTGACACATTTAGGAAAATTGGTAACAGCGAAGGGAAAGTCATTGCTGATAGGTATCGTCATGCAGCAACTTAGTTTGGTGTCCTTGAATAATGCCCTGAAGTTTGTTACAGGACGTATTTTTCACCCTTCTCATACAAAGTATATCACACTCACATTTGCCCTTATTGGCTACTCCAATCAAGAGATATGCTCTTATCTCTTGTTATCTTATCTTATCAAGAAGTCACAGCCAGATTAGATTGTAAGTGCTGGCTTGATCACGGACTCACCTAGACTTCTATGACGTCACTATGACATCATGGGCTGGACTCTCTTTTACCTCTTTACCTTTCACCCATGCCTTTGCCTTATGTTTCTCAAACATGTTTCACTATGCTTCTCTTTTATTTCTGCTCACAGCTTCATGATACACACTTCATCCTTATGTTTCCAGGTATAGGATTGATCCTTATACAGACAGATTGTTAGATACGGTCACAACATGTACATACATTATTCTAGTATATAAAGATCCAAGGACCCAGTGCTGGTTTCTCCAGCCTGGTTCTCTTGGAGATTTCCCTTGAGTTCCATCCATCTTTCCAAGTCCTAAGGATCTAGTGCAACCTAGTCTGAGCCCTAGTGGTTCAAGGTTGTTTCATTAGAACCAGACTTATTTCTATGACTACCTTGCACTTTTACTCCTACGACGTTACATGTGTTCTGAATGCCCTGCACTTCACTACCAGTGTGTGACACATCCTCAAGGGCCTCCTACAACAGCTGAACGGCGGCTTGTACGTAGATCTAGACACACAGCTTTATGCTAGCATGTACATTGTGGGAACCACTGATCGTGGAACTGTCACTAATTGGCTCTGTCAAAGTATAACTCCATATATCTTCCAATACTTCCGATGTTTCCAGAATTCCTGAACTTCTGACACTTCTGGAAGTTTCCTGCACAGTCACTTCCAATAGTCTTGAAGCACTTCTGCCTTGGGAAGACCAGAAACACCTAGTTTCCAATACTTATTCCATTTATACAAATTTGAATATTCTGGAGTTTTACGTGATCATAACTCCACCCATATTTTTAGCTTTATATTACTTTTCTTTCACCTCAGTTGTTTTTCACACCATGGGCAGTGACTGAGGTGAGACTCCAGCTGTTTCTTCATTGTAGTTCTAGCTAATGTACTGTAGTAGGCACACCTGCCCTTACTATAGGTGAATCAGTTGTTTTTCACACCGTGGGCAGTGTTACACTTGGTCTGGGTAGGAATGAGCATAGCCTTGATGGAAGCAAGGTCTTAAGGAGTTGACACACAGAGTCTTGACGGTAACAAGGTACTGGCACACGGAGGCCCAGATGACTGGTCCCAAGGCACAACCAAGGGAAGTCCAAGGACAAGGTACCAAAGCACTGAGGCTTGGTGTAGGCAAAGAGGTGAAGGGCTGGTACCTTCGGACAAGGAGCAAGAAGGAAACCTGAGTGTATTGAGGATACAATTGAGGAGGTCTAAGCTAAGGTACAATGGCTGGCAAGTGTGGTATATATACCCTATGATGACTAAGCCATGGAAGGTCATGGAAGGTCAAGGAACAATAACAAAGCAAGGAAGTAAGCAAGAATGAGTAAGCGGAGCTGATGGCATCAGCGAGGCTATGTGGAGGAGTAAGCGTGATGATGAAGGAAGTGGAAGGTTGTAGAATGACATGGAAGGGAATGAGTCATCATGATGATGAGAGACATGTCCATGCATGAATGAGGCAAAGATCAAGGCAAAGAACAAGGAGAAAAGAGAGAAAATGTAACAGGCAGTGACTGAGTGGACACACCTGCCCTTACTATAGAAAATATGACAGGCTTGCACGTTTAGAGCCTCATGCTTACGACGACATGGTAGAACATCCAGATTAAGTAGTACCAATAGCATGGGAGGAACCTCAGAGAGAGACTACAGGGAGCGTAGAGCCCCACCGACAACGACTTTCCTCGGCTCTATCCAAGTTGCCTGCCACATGCTTCTTGAGCTTGCTTGAAGTGGAGTTAGACATATCAAAGCTAGGAAGACAGGAGAGAGAAGTGGAAGAGCAAATCACCCTTGATTTGAGATTGGGTGGCCCGAACCACTTGCCAGCATGGTATGAACCAACAACCTCCCCAGCTACAGACCCCACTGCTCTCCCTCTGTCAGACCTGTATACTAACGAATTACACCTGAGTTACTGGTGGTCACCCTCAGTAGATCCCAACAACCTCAATGATAACAACATAGTTCATTCTTACCTGTGATCATTATCCCCACTTACCGATATACCATCCACTGTGAAAGCATGCAGCGCATCACCTGGACTTGCTATCAAATGTGAGCCGTCCCCCATCATCCTAAGACTTCCCAAAAGAGAACAGGAAGAAGATGACAAAATCCCTTCGTCTAGCTGAAGAAGATGGGCTTATGACAGATACATTGTAAGGCCTGAGAGAGTTTGGAGACAAGGAGCATGTGGAGAGATCCTTTTAGCACCAGGAAGGATCACATTACAACCCAAAGCTAGGGTCAATTACAAAGTATAAAATTTTACATCATCAATTTGAACAATGTCTTTTTTTGTGGAGTGAATGGCCAATCAGTCCCTGACAGCAGAAGAGCAGATGACAGCCATCCACAATTGGGTGGACATGATGGAAACATCCCATCATAAAATGCAACAAATGTATGAGGATGAAATAAACAAACTTTGGAAAAGAATAGCTGATCTTGAAGAAGACCCTTTGTTTGCTGGTGCTGGACCATTGGCTTCCACCAAACCAAAAGGCTTCTCCTGAAAGGTAGAAGTCTTTGCTGACCCAGGAGACTTTGACAGGTCTTTCAAAAAGTTTGATGAATGGTGGGCAAAGATGCAGGGTTGGCTCAAAGTCAACAACAAGTACATTTGTCCTGACTCATACGACACAGTGGTGGCAGTCCTCTCATGACTAAAAGGGGCAGTAGCTGGTCCCTTTGCACAAACACAGCTACAAAGAGGGTGGACCTATACATGGAAAACCCTAGAAGATGAAATGACCACCTTGTTCAAAGGGAACTTGGTGATGGAACAAGCTCGCAAAAAGCTCAACACAATGTGGCAAGGCAATTGGCCCATTGATGCTTTCCTCATTTCATTTGAGGCTGAATACATAAAGGCCCAAATGGACCCTTCTCACGTAATTGCTTGGCTTGATGATTGTATCAGCCAAGATATCATCGACCACCTCTGTCATATCCCATTTTGTCTCCAAGTCAACTCCTCAACTCCGGTGCCAACTCCATCGCTCCTCCGGGGCGTTCTCCATCAATAGACGACATGTGACCTCCGGACCACGTGTTATTTCCTTATTCGGTATTCCTTGTTCTCTGA
>JBBPUD010000757.1:0-10390 GCA_038094475.1 Phylloporus aff. rhodophaeus
GGAGAGAACCTGTGCGAATGTACGTATCACTGGTTGAACAGTGAAATGGAAGAGTGATCGAAGATAATGAGCGAATGCTCATCTCGTTCTACAAAGATACAAGGAGGAGCGAGAAACGAGATACGACGCGTAAGAAGAAGTACGTTGCGATGAAGAGAGAGGATTGTAACAGGAAGGGGTCGGAAGTCAGGACGAGCAAGAAGGGACAAAGAATCGGACGCATGCAGCGCCTCCTCGTGCTCAGGAGCATATGCCCCGAGCATCACCTGCTATCGTCAGCAGTACAAAAGACTCCATCGATTACAATAAAACTTCATACATACGGGACGTTGTGATCTCTCCGTGAGGCTCCTCCCCGTATGCGTGAATTCTGTTGCTCGTATCTCAAAGTATTCTGGATCTCTCTCCTCACCTTTCTCATTATCGCGCTAGTATTCTTCTTGCTTTGGTTCTTAACACTGATTTCGGCACACTCCTCTCTCACCCCAAAAGCATCCCCATCACTATGACTTCCAACACACAATCCCCACCTGTCTTCCTACTGTCCTCCTCTCTTAGCTCCCCTGATATCAATGACCCAATGACATTGCTTCGAACCACACCAGTCCAATCCTACCTCCTCCCTCCGAGAATCTGGAAACAACTATTCACCAGCATTCTGTGTAAATCCTCCCTAACTCTATTGCTTGAACGGATGCCCCTTTACGTGGAAGATCCAATAATCAAGGGATTAGTTTTCCTTTATCACGCAGTACACACCACCCAAGTACTGCATTTCCACGTAGCACCTAACAACTTACCCAAAGAGTATGGCTTACCCATCCAGGAAACACAGAATGGCCTTATGGGTCAGATCTTAAAAATACTCCACTCTGCCGACTTTCACAGCTTCATTGCACAGATCCCCATCTCGGTCTTATACCCTGTCTTTCGTCCCATCTTTCTCTCCATGTACCCCGACGAGCGCGCAGCCTATTTAACTAGCATTAGCCTTTCTCCCCAAGAAACTCCCTTGCCTTCTCCTCCCCCGTTACCCCTGGCATTACGCATTTCCTCCCCTCCTACTGAAGACTCTCCCTCTCCTACCCTCACTCCAGTCGTCCAACCACGCATTGTGGAAGATGATATAATCCCATTCTTGCTTGACCCTCCGGGTGGATTTTGACAGGTTGATCAACAAGCCCTCTCTTATAACAGTGCCTACATAGTCCACGTCGGAGGACTATCCATTCTATCTGCACCCACACACCTCCTCCATAATCCCTATGTCAGACCTCCCACATCTCACTTCACTCATTGCTTCCGGTGCAACCGCGCTGGTCACTATCGAGATGAGTGCCCTCTTTACCGATGTCCCCACTGTCACGTGCTCCTGGTCACCCCCAGCGCCTTTGCCTCACCTTACAATGTACTACTTGTCAACAATGGGGACACGAACCCACTCAGTGTCCTTGAGAGGTCTGCTTCCATTGCGATCAATTTGGACATACTGAGCCGCAATGTCCGCGTCTCCATGGACCTGATCACCCCATGCCCACTGAGCAATCTAGAAAGACTCGTAGTTGGAGGATGGAAAGTTGCGCCAGGGACGCAACTCTACAAAGGGGGTAATGTTACACTTCTTTCACTTCATCGCCACGTTCTTCTTCTCACCTGCCGTATTTCGTTCTTCGTCCTTCCTATGACTCTCGCTGAATGTAATGAGCATTCTCTCATCATTCTAGATCGTACCTCTTTCTTGCTGTACAACCAGTAATGTATTGTTTTACACAGGTTCTCTCCTTCGAGTTCCTGTTTCGCCCTCTTCTCTGTTTTACCTTGCTATGCTCTTGATCCTGTTTCAGACAGCCTCTCTCCACAGTTCAGCTCTCTCGTGCCGACTTAGTGATCCTACATTCCATGCTGTTCTACAGCCTTCCTTTGCTGCGCGCTGTGGTCGTATAAATACCTAGAGTAGACACTTGATGTACTCATACTTGATCTACACAATCCCTTGTGAACTCCTCAGAGAACTCCTTGGCAACGTTGTCATACCTCTTCGTGAGCGTCCTCCGTCAAACGAGTTACATTCAAACCTTTGTCCTCGCTTTGGTACACTTTGTGTATCACTGTCAAATACGGCAAGGCTCCCCACATGCCTCCTGCCCCCTTTCTCATGATACACTCCTTCACATACCGGTCCTGTCTCTGTCTCCTGGAAATATCTGAATCGGTGGCAGCTTGCATGTAACGGTCAGAAGGCGCCACAAGGATCAAGATGGGGGTATTCGGCGGGAGGTTTCCAAAGAATAGCTCTGGCGAAGGCTCTGGAGCAGTTGATGCAAGGTAAGTCCCATCTGGTTTCAGAAGGGACATTTTTGATATGAAAGCCGGCTCAGTGTTAAAGATCTTTGCGACAAGGAAGTACCCAATGGGTGGTACTCCTGCTCGAGTGACCCCTTTGGCCAGATTGATGCTTGAGCTCCAGTTGAGACAGAGCTTGAGGTGTCAACGAGGTACAAGGAATGCCTTGCCACTATCTGGGTCCATGAAGATATAATCTTCATCTCTTGCCACAATATTCTTGAAGTCACCAGCATCATTCTTAGTAGGCGGAGGCATAGGGCTTGGTGGTGAGTTGTCTGTTTCTTCGAAACTCATTGCTCCATTAAATATCTCAAAGGCCTCTGAAGGTGGTGTCCCTTGTCCGCATGGCAAGTTTTCAATTCCTCCTCGTACCTCGTGCAGGTCCAGATATTCAGACAGCTGAGGCAGATGGGAAATGTCACAGTAAGGCAACCAGGTTACATCTCCTGACGTCCACTTAATTTCAAAGATGGCGTCAGAAGAACTACCGTGATGAGACAGGATACAATTGATCGCCCATTTTTGGTCTCCATTGCCAAAGTCGAAGGCTTGTCCTTTGAGTCATCCCAGGAACAGCCTATCATCATTAGGCACATGAACTCGGAGCAGGGATGCATGAAAAACTGGGTGTACACCCCACTGCTTCATTCACGCTGGTAAGTCCAATTCAAAGAATTGTTGCCAAAGTCTCTAATGACCTTATATACTTCAGTGCGAGCTTCCTAGAGTGCCCCTTCAGCATGGCTAGGTTCTTGGTTGACAGGTAGACCAGGTCGTCAACACAAAACGGTGCGAGTTGTCGCTTCCGGTTCACTGATCTAGTCTGTTTGACTCTCACTTCTGGAATTGCATCATGAGCTGCGATTACAGCATTCTTCATTTTCTGAGCGAACACTCAAACACTCGGATACTCCTCAGCCATAGCTCCATTCCAGATGAAGGTGTGGGGCATTCAACCTGAGTTCAGGAAGAACAGTGAGTACCTGGTAGTTTCAGACTGCGCTGAATTGATCGCAAACTCGATCGCAGGTAATTTCAACAACCAGTCTCACTGGTTCAGACCAATGCAAGACCGCAGCATCTGCCCAATGGTTCTGTTTGCTCGTTCTGTAGCACCATCGGATTGCGGGTGGTAGGCGCTTGACATTCTCTGTTCCACTCCGATTAGCTGATTTAGGTGACTCCAGAATGTGCTCATGAAGAGAACATCCCGGTTGCTCACTATCGATTTTGGCAGTCCATGTAACTTGTACACCTCCAAGAATACCAGCTCAGCCACTTCTCATGTGGTGTAGGTAGCTCTGCTCAGGACAAGGTGTACCATAGCGGTTAAGAGGTCAATAACCACGGTGATTGTATCAAACTCGCCATCTCAGTTGTGAGAGACTGGAAGCAGTCCGATGAAGTCTATCCCAACGGATTCCCAAGGCTTACTTGGAACCTTCAAGGGGTTCAGTAGTCCGAATGGCTTCTGATTTGGAGGTTTACTCCTCTTACATGTCTGGCAGGATTTGCAGTATTTCTGGACATCACTAACCATGTCTTTCCACCAGACGTGCTCTCAAAGGTAGGCCAATGTCTTTGCCATCCCCAGGTGTGTGAGCACTGAATGTGCTTGACTAATCAGGCGTTCACATGCCTTTCATCCGTTAATCATTAGATCGGGGATACATATGGCCATTTTGCCTTTTGTTTTAATAAGGATGTACCCATCCCTCTTCTTGAAGTTCCAGTAATTCTGAGGTGCGTCCAATATTGTTTTGAAGAACGAGTCTGACTGATACTTGTTCTTAATTTTTGCTAGAATTGCATCGTCATCCAAGAACGTCAACAGAAAATCATCACCTACTTCCACTGGTGTATCCTCTTGGGTCAACACTTGGTCTATGGTCTGGTTGGCGCTTTGTGTCACCATTGTCTCGGTTTCAGGTGAGATACCCTCACCTTCCCCCCCAACTGTCCGTGGGTGTGGGCCCTTCAGGGTAAACTGACCACAGACTCTTTTAGCAAATTCCTTCAAAGTCTCTGGACACCCAGTTTCAGCTGGTAAGGCAGGTTCCTGCTGTTGACGAGGACGCTGATCACTCAAGGGCACCTTTGTAGCTCCCTTTGTTGCGGGAGAACCAACTGGTCGCTTAATTCAGATAATCAATTTCTTGGGTGTGGAAGCCCCAGCCAAGACTGCCTCATTTCCAACGAGGACTGGAATGGACGTGAGGTCCAAGCCAGAGTGAACAGGTGCTAACTCCACCAGATGGACATATTCACCAGATGCACGCACAGTCCCTGGAGCGTCAAAACTGTACAGTCATGACAGTGCATCTGGGAGAATGTTTGTCTCCCCCAGTATGTACTCAATTGTAAAGTCAAATTTGCTGATCTTTTCTATCCATCGTGCTTGCCTGCCTGACAGGTTCTTTTGCTGCAGAAGGTGAATCAGACCCTTATGGTCTGTGAGCCATACAAACGGTGCTCCCTGGAGTACATCCCGATAGCAAAGCATTCCTTCAACCCCAGCTAACATTTCCTGTTCGTGAACTGGATAGTTCTGTTGTGTCAAGGTCAACTTTGCACTAAAAAATGCGCTGACCTTGACCAAGCGCCAGTCCGGTCCTTGAGCTATTACTGCAGCAATCCTGTTGAAGCATGCATCTGTCATAAGCCAGATGGCAGGTGTGTCGTTCCTATACTTGAGTGCAACACGGCGGTGATCTCGACAGGCTGCAATGTACTGCTTGACTTGGTCAAATGCCCATTGTTCAGTCTTGTTCCAGGCAAAAGGGATGGTGTCTCCTGTGATGCATGATAGGATGCCCAGGGGGACCCGAACCTTGTAAATATCATCAGCGAGGTATCCAACTGCGCCAATGAATCCATGCAGTAGATCACAGTTCGTAGGCCGCTTCCAATGGAGGACTGAGTCTATCTTGTCTGGGTCCATGTGAATGCCCACATCATCGATGATGCATCCAAGAATTTTCATTTCCTTGCACAAGAAGTGCAATTTCCCAGCACTCAGGTACAGTTTCTCTCTTTTGAGGATATCAAGAATAGTTTTGACATGCTCAATGTGTTCTTCTAGAGTGTCTGAATAGACTATAATGTCATCCAGGTACACATCCATCCACCATCCAATATAACTGCCAAATAGGTGGCTCATCAGCGCTTGGTATGTCGCTGGTGCATTACAGTCTCCAATCTGGATCACCGTACTGACCATATTCCCATCTGGAGTAGTCACCGTCGTCTGATCCACATGCTCCAGAGTGATGCAGATTTGCTCATATGCATCTGCCCCATCAATGATGGACTGGTATTTCCCTTTGCTGGCACGCTGGAGGATTCCATCGATATCTGGTAAGGGTGATGATAATTTATGTGTATTCTTATTCCACTCACACAGATCCACCACAGTCCAAAGTTTATCAGTTCCAGGCTTACGAATAAGCAACATTGGCACTGTGTTGCCTTGGCTGGTCACCTTCCAACAACCAGTCCTTAGGTAGGCATTTTTCTTCTCAATCCATTGAGGCTGCAAGGCTTGCAGACATCTAGATGGTCGCCAAGGGTAGATCTTGTGCGGGTCAATCAGGGGGATAGAATGATTGATTTCACGCAATGGGGGTAAGTCTGTTTCACTTGCTTTAGCGCAAAGGGGTTTGGCTAAGTCTGTTAGCTGCTTCCTAGCTGCTTCTATTCACTCTCCGAGTAGGTCCGCTGCTCATGACTCTAGGACCTGAACCTGGGATCCTTTTATCAGCAACGGACTATCACTCCCCACAACTACGCGTGGGTCATTCAGTCCAATCATCACCTTGTGCTGGAACATGAATAGTGTTCCCAGGATTAGATCATAATTTTGTAAGTTCACAATATCAAAATAACGCTCTTCGCTGATATTCTGATAGACCAGCTTTGCCTTGGTTCCGTAATTGACTTTGGACTGAGAACCTTGGACCACTAACTGCACAGTCAGGGGCTTCTCAAGTTGTACTTGCTTTACATTAAGCTGCTCGGCCAGATTAGCAGACATAAAGTCCGCCAGTGAACCTGAATCAATCAAGGCCCGAGCTGGTTGCCCATTCACCTCAACTACCACAACGACTGGCTTAGGTATCAACCATTTGAAATCCTTTGTCACCGTTGCATTCCGTTGGATAGCTGGGTAAGTGCTTGCTGGTACTTGCGCACCAAACAATTCTAACAATCCCGGTGCCAGGGCTAACTCAACTGCAGGGAGAAAGCCCAGCTCAACTGGCTGTCCACGAATCTCAACTAGGATCTCGCAACCACCAGCAAGTCTATCCCACTTTGCGGTGCATGCCCTTCGTGCTCGCTTGTTATTCTCACGTGCAAACTCAACTCGAATTTGATAGGCTGTTGCTCCATCAACACCAATGAATCGAGCTGGAATGCTCATTCCAACTGGAAGTCCATTAACAATAAGGTCTAGGGACTTAAAGGCAACCTTAATCTGCTTATTATACCACCCTACCAGGTTGAATTTCTCCCGACGAAGGAGATGTCCAGGCAGGTCAGTACAAAGTTCAAGTTGCTGATCTTGTATAATGAAGTGGGTAATGCTGGTCATTCCCTTACACTCCTCAAAGGTGGGGCAGTTGAATCTGCAGGGTCGAGAGTGATCTGACTCATACCATCCTGGATCGTACTCATTTATCAGGATCTGTTCAACTTGCCGAGCCAATGGATTGCCCATAACTAGCGGACGACTCCGGTCATGACAAATGTCTGTGACTAGGCCCCCACTCTGTCGACAATGGTCAGCGTACCATTCACCAACCCTAAATGACCTCTCCTCAAGGTTGGATGTCAACACCAGGGTGTCTCAAAATTCCCCTGACTGGGCGGCATCACAAATGACATGTTCTGTCATGCTTGTACGGCAGACAATAAACTGGTCTTGATCATAGACCTCAGGGTTTGTCGGGTTATCTCCAGGGTAGGGTCCACTGACATATAGGATGTGTTCAACTCGCCGGGCAAGGGGATCACCCATGTGACACTCTGAAACCCATCACTCGCTCTCCATGAACGGCAATGCCTCCAGTCGGGTGGCCCCTAGCGTCAAGCAGTCCACTCTCTCTGTCGCATCCACCAGCTTGCGTAAGGCTTCCGTTTTGTTACCCAACTCCACACTGAAATTAGAGACAACTCCAGGTGGTCTTTCTCTCGCGTGGATAGATGCAACGTTCTGGCATTCCATTGATCGGTGACCTGGTTGCATGCAATTAAAGCATAATTTCTCTTTAACGGCGCATTCATGTTCCTCCTTTGTAAGTGTTTCCTTCCTTTTCTTGTCAAACTTCTTCAAGTCTAACTTCTTATAGGATTTTTTATCCTCCAGCTTTTGAGGCTGGGACTGTTCCTTTCGTCTCCCTTCCCCGTTTTCTATTTTCTTATGAGAACTCTCCCTAGGATGGTTGCTCAATTGGGAGGTATGGTTCCCTCCCTTTTGGTGATTCCTTGAAAATCTTTTAGGATCTCATCCTCCTGCTCACAAGATACCAAATGGGCAATTTCAATCACTTCAGCCGCTGCAACAACCTGTGAAAGTGTGGACTTCTCAGGATTCAGCTTATCCTTCCAAAGCTCCATTTGTAACCAAGGTTGGAATCCATTCCAAAGTTTATTAACCTTTTCGCGCTCGCTGACATCACCAATTAGGTTCCACAGTTCATGTAGCTCTGATGTAAACTCTCACACTGTCTAGACATTCACTCAACTTCCGTCGTTGCTTTGTTCAGAAATCCAATGGGAAACAGCTGTTGAACAGCTCGAGAAAGAAATCATGCAACTCCCAAGTGTAAGGTTTGGCTGCCACTTCTTGCACATAGAACTCATGTGCTTTTCCTTTTAGGTAGTGCAACAGGACAAAGACCTGCTGTCAAAGTGTAACTCTGTATGTCTTCAAATGCTTCCAATGTTTCTGAAATTCCCACGCTTCCGACACTTCCAGAAGTTTCCTGTGCAGCCACTCCTGATAGTCTTAAGCACTTCTACCTTGGGAAGACCGGAAACACTCAGTTTTCAGTACTCATTCCATTTATACTAATTTGGACATTCTGAAGTTTTACACGATCACAACTATGCCCATATTTTTAGCTTTACGTTACTTTTCTCTCACCTCAGTCATGTTTCACACTGTGGGCAGTAACTGAGGTGAGACTCCAGTTGTTTCTTCATTGTAATTCTAGCTAATGTAGTACTGTAGTGGGCATACCTGCCCTTACTATAGTTTCAACACCTGCTTTTCGGCGGCTACTTTACCAGCCTCCAGATAGGCTGCTCCTTTAGTCAAGAACCAATGGTATGCCTGTGAGTCTGGAGAACCATCGTATGGAGTGGGTGGGATTGGTTTCAATTTGCCATACCTGGTTTTATTCTTTCGGTGAGTTGAGCGCTTGGCCTTGCGGCACGCTCTTTTCTTTCGTTTCTTACTTTTTTGAAGCTGCTGATATTCACTGCTAGCCATTGTTTCATCCCCTCTTGACGATGTCAAAGACAATGAGCTATCGCTCTCCTCTTCACTAGAGGATGGACTACTATTGCTTGGTGGCGACCTGCCCATTTTCTTTCTGCTAAGGTCTTTTCCAGGAACCTGTAGCTTCTTAACTCGACCCAGCACCTTTCCTAGGTAACTGGTTGGCGCAATCTGCTGCACTGGTTCGATAACTCTTGTCTCTAATCTCCTGGTGACGTCCTTATCACCTTTTAGAGCTGACTGAATTATTTTGGTGATAGGTCCATCAGGGTTCTTTTTGGTCCTCATAGGCTCAGCACACCAATTGGTTGACGTGCGTTCATTCAGCACTTTCTTGATCTCTTCGATTGATGCTGACTGCACTTGGATTGTTAATGCATTTTTCTTAACCAGGCATCGTTCATTCCATGCCTGTAATGCAGCTTGCTGAGCATCCTCATTGAGCTCATCTTTATTCAGCTGAAGGTCTTCCCAGTTCTGTGGATCAACTCCCTTGCCCTTCTGCAGGCTTGGGCCAGCTTCACTTGAGTCCGGTGAGTCAGACTCCTTATTCCCTTCAATGTGGGACATGCACATTTCAATGTGGTTGCGATCCACCATTGACAAACTTTTTTCTGCTTCTTCTAGCATCTGATCATATGTACGTACATCCAGTCTCTCGCTGGGTTCTGTCAAAACTGACTCGTCCCTCGACTCATCAGTGCTTTGCTTGGTCAAAACTGACCAAGACCTATCTTGTTGAGCAGGGTCCATTTTTTCAGGTGAGTCACCAGACAGCACTGGTACTCTGTCTAATGGAGTAGAGTAGATACACAGTCCATTCGACTTATCTTCCAAAACAAGTATATTTATCTCCTTTGGTGCTGCACCAGTAGGTGCTTTTTTGGCAGCATGCTCAGTGAATGAGCTGGTCACAGTGTCTACAGCCAGTACACCATCTTTCCCAACCAGCGGGTGTGCGATGGGAACACCAATAACTGAAGCACTAAAGGGTACAACAGCAGAGCAAGTCTGCTCACTGCTGGACTTTTGGCAGGACGTATCCATGCTCGTTTTGGGGGCAGTGCTGTGAAGTAAGTATCGTTGCATTTTAAAATGAGGGTGCTTACAGGTTCTTCATTCCAGTTTGAGATTGGTCAAGGGGATGGGCCTAACCTCCAGGATCCCAGAGCTCGTGGAGAAGATGATGAAAGTTGTAAAGAAAAGGTGTGTAGAGTTCAAAAAGATGTGACAGCAGCTGAGATGCGGTGCCGTTCACATGACAAGTCTTAGTCCATGAAGAAAAAACTGGCTTAACACCAATGGATATGGGAGTAAGAACTGGGGGGTAGGTACATTGTCGAGAGTCCTTTATATCTAGTCTGGCAGATTGTATCTATAGCAATACTTTTGATGTCATTTGCAGCAACTGAGGTGCCTGCGACTTTCAGTGTGGCCACGTCCAGTGGTGCCTTGTTACCTCTTCCAGCTCTGTACCTTACAGGTGTATATCACGAACAAGCTGAATTAGTACTATGGGTAAATCTGACCCGATGATTCTGA
>JBBPUD010000758.1:0-10324 GCA_038094475.1 Phylloporus aff. rhodophaeus
TATCCTTATCCACCCAGCTTACCCAAGAAAATGCCCCCACCAAAACTGAGATCCCAATGTGGTGTAAAGACTTCGCTGACGTCTTTGCCGAAGCCACATTCAATATCCTTCCCCAACACCAAGACTATGACCATACCATCGAATTCAAACCATCCTTTGTCCCTAAGATCACCAAAGTATACCCCTTGAACCCTGCTGAGAGAAGCTTGTAAAAAGTTCGTTGAAGAAAACCTTGCCACTGGCCGCATCATTCTGTCTAAGTTCCCCCAAGCCTCACCATTCTTCTTTGTACCTAAGAAAGATGGCTCGTTACGCCCTTGTCAGGACTATTGCTATCTTAACTTCCACACTGTCTGCAATGCATATCCCCTGCCACTCATCTCAGAACTCATTGACGACATGAAAGACTCAACATTGTTCACCAAACTCAACATCCAGTGGGGATACAACAACATTCGCATACGCAAGTCAGATCAATGGAAAGCGGTGTTCATCACCCCCCTTGGCCTCTTCAAACCCACTGTCATGTTCTTTGGGTTCAACAATGCCCCTTTCACGTTCCAGGCTTTCATGAACCACATCTTTGCCAATATGATTTCTAAGTGCTGGCTCAAGATCTATATGGACGATTTAGGAATCCACACACAGTACGACATCAAACTCCATCATTCCAGGACCAAACGGGTACTCCAATGACTACGTGAACATGGACTTTCGATCAAGATTTCCAAATGTTCTTTCAATGCCCCTCAAATGGAGTACCTTGGCATGATCATCAGCCAAGGACGAGTTAAGATGGACCTCACCAAGCTCTCTGCAATCAAAGATTGGAAACTGCCAACCTCTGTGAAGGGCATCCGTAGTTTCATCAGATTTACCAATTTCTACCAAAAGTTCATCCCCAACTTCTCCAATATTGTTGCTCCCCTTGTGCTTCTCACCCAAAAAGACCAGAAGTGGGAATGGACTCATCACCAGGATAAGGCGTTCACCCACCTCAAACTGATCTTTACATCCACCCCAGTCCTTGCACTCCCCAATGTCTCTCACCCTTCTTTGTCATGACCAACGCCTCCCTCCTTGCTGCCAGAGCTATTCTTCTGCAGGAAGACAGCAACAAAGACCTTCACCCCTGTGCTTACTTCTCCAAGACCTTTGCTCTTGCCAAGCATAACTACAATATCTACGATTAGGAACTTCTCGCTGTCATCCTCGCCCTCCAGGAATGGTGCCAGTATCTACTAGGCACAGATCACGCTGTCACAGTCATCACTGATCATAAGAACTTGTCTTATCTCAAAGACCCTTGTAAACTTTCTCATCAGCAAGCTCGCTGGTCGCTTTTCCTCCAAGATTATGACATCATGTGGAAAGTCACCCCAGGCTCCTAGATGGGACCAGCAGATACACTCTCTCAACATGATCACATAGACACTACCGAAGACAACATTGATGCCCCTATTCTTCCCAACCCTGTAGTCATCTCTGCTCTTGACCTATCCCTCGTCAACAGAATCAAGCAATCCTCACTCTCCAACCCCCTCATTCTTTGTGCTTTACAAAACCTTGCAGATGGTTCCCCACTCTTCCCTCACTCCGCTCTAGCTGACTGGCATTATACCAACACTCAGTTGTTCTACAAAGATCGGACACATGGTCTACTGGTAGCCTGCACTGAGTGTAGGAACAAGGGAATGCAGCCAGGTGGCAAGTTCAAACCCTGACAGGGTAAGAATTTGGCCTTTAAGACTCCAATTAAAAACCATCCAACCCTTTGGCATTGCACATCACCTTGGAATTAGGACACCCTTGGTATGTTTACTGTTGGGGTTAAACTTCCTGATAAGTGCATATTGGTTAGTCTCTTCTGCAGGGGTGCTGCTCCCTAGCAAGGTTGTCTTGGGCGGTCAAGACATAAAAGGCAAGGCCTGGTGTGCCCGAAAGCTGAGAGGCTTAGGGTAACAGGAAGCCTAGCTGTGAAGCAGGTGAGCCATAGCCAGCACGTGAGACAGGGCATAACCTGAGTCATGTGTTGGGCTTGAGAGAACAAATGCCCAGGTCGGTCATTGGTATGGTTCGGTTTGGTTCAGTGCAGAGCCCTCCCTTTGCAGAGCTTGGTAACCTCTGTAGGACTGACAGGCACAGGGATGCACTGGATTAGACTTAGCTATGCATTTGGCTTAAGGTGTAAACATGTCTTGGATTAGGGATACTGAGAGAGATGTGTCACTCAGTTGCTGATGGTCCTTGCCATGGTCTTTATGTTCCTCCTGCTTCCCAACAACCTCTCCTTGACGCCATCCATTCCTCTTCCACCACCAGTCATATGGGACAGTTTCGCACCAAGTCCATTGTCAAACGAGATTTTTGGTGGCCTGGTCTGGCCACCTTCGTCCATAATTACATCACTGGCTGTGCTATATGCCAACAAAACAAGGTCAACACCCTACTGCTCCCCCACTCCATCCCATCCTGTCAATCATGTCACTTCCATTCTGCCAACTATCTGTTGACCTTATCACTGATCTCCCACTCTCCCATGGCTTTGACTCACTTATGGTCGTGGTTGACCATGGCCTTACAAAGGGAGTAATTTTATGCCCTTGTACTAAAACCATTGATGCAGCAGGCATAGCCAAGCTTTTCTTCGATCATGTCTTCAAACACTTCAGCTTGTATGACTCTATCATCTCTGACCGTGGACCACAGTTTGCCTTTGCACTCGCTAGAGAACTCACCCGCCTTCTCCAATACGATCTCAAACTTTTCACTGCCTACCATCCACAGACTAATGGACAAACGGAGTGTACCAACCAGGAACTAGAAACGTACCTGGAAGATTCACAATGTGTTTCATGCCACACTGCTTTCCCCCTTCAAACAAACCGACATGCACGGCCCATCATTCTCACAGCCCTCTCCCGACATGATTGATGATGATGAAGAATATGAAGTGGAGGCTATCCTATCTCACAAGGGATCCCCTGGCCACCATCGGTACCTGACCACATGGAAAGGCTACTCTTTGGCCGAGAACACCTGGGAACCTGAAGTGAATCTTACGCACGCTCAGGACATCCTCAAAGACTATAAGAAGCTCCATAAGCTCCAGTGAACATGGAAGTGAAACAGACGTTGTGATCTCTTCATGAGGCTCCTCCTAAATCACTGCATGTGTGAATTCTGCTTCTCTTATCTCAAAACATTCTGGATCATCCTCATCTGCTCGCTCACACTTAGGCTTACCTTTTTCTTAACTTGGCTCTATATTCCAACTTCACCCACTTTCTCTTCTCTGCCCAAAGCCACTCCGTCCCTGTAATGTCCTTAGCATCTTCACCCCAAAACTCTCACTCTTCTGCTTCCTCCAACTCTCTCCCCAATCACTGGTCAGTATTACGCACCACTCTAGTACACTCATACCTTCTCTCTACCTGTGCTTGGAAGATCCTTTCACCAGTATACTTGCCAAACCATCTCTCATCCTAATCCTTGAGTGAATGCCCCTTTACAAGGAAGACCTCATGATCCAAGGCCTCATCAAACTATATCACAGTGTCCACTCCACACAAAACTTCTACTTCCACATAGCTCTGAATGACCTCCCAGCTGAGTATGGCCTTCTTGTATGCAAATCCCTCAACGGCCTCATGGGACAAGTTCTGGAGTTACTCCATTTACTTAATTTACATAGTTTTGTCGCTCAGATTCCCATCAGTGTCTTGTATCCTGTCTTTTGTCCAATATTTCTCACCCTGTTCCTTGATGAGCGCGCAGAGTATTTAGAAAACATTTCTATGTTTCCCTCTTCTGATCCACCTTCTCCTGCCCCCTTGCCACTAGCCCTTTGTATTTCCTCCCCTTTGTCAGATCTCTCCCTCCCAGAAACTCCTCTCCACCTCCCCATAGTCCCCGAAGATGTCACCGTCCCCTTTGTCCTCAACTCTCCCAGCAGTGCTCACTACCTTGACCCTGTCACCCAAGAGCTCAATAGATCCTATGTTGTTTGGGTCAGCAATATTGAAATCCTTTCTGCCCCCACTTGTCTCCTACACAATCCCTATGTCTACCCTTTGGCAACCAATACCACCTGTTGCTTTTGGTGTAATTAGGTTGGCCATTACTGAGATGAGTGTGTATTCTACCAATGTCCCCACTGTCATGTCACTGCTCCTCACCACCCCCAACAACTCTGCCTCACGTTACAATGCTCTACTTGTCAACAATGGGAACATGGACCCTCTCAATGCCCTCATGATGTTTGCATGCATTGCAACCAATTTGGACATAACAATACGCAATTTCCATATCACCATCTTGTTCCCAATGTCCTGCCCCCTTCCGGCAACTAGGATTTTTAAGGAGAGAGGTTAGAAAGTTGCACCAGGGGTACAACTCTACAAAGGGGGTAATGTTACAATTTCTCTACTCTATCCTGGCATCTTTCTCTTTTCCTCTCTTGTCACTTATCTTGCCACACCTTTGGTCTGTCTAGAATGTTATGAGCATAGCTTGCTCATCATCAGTCTTGACACAATGTATCTATACACATAGTCCCTTGGCTATGTGCTTCACCCTTATCACTTGTTTCACCTTGATCCTTGATCTTGATGGACAGCTTCCTTCACAGTCCAGTTCTCTCACACTGGCTTAGTATTCCCATTCTTCCACGTTGTTCCTCATTATTCTCTGCTGCACATCATCTCAGTATAAATACTTAGAGTAGACACTTGATGTACTTCATACTTGATCTACACAATACAAGTGTACATCTCGTGTCACACCTTGCGAACTCCTTGAGAACTCTTTGACAATGTTGTTGTACCTCTTCGTGAGCGTCCTCCGTCAAATGAGTAACGTTCAACCTCCGTCCTTGCCTTTGTACACTTCGTGTAACAGAGTGCAGGGAAGTCTGTGGCTTGCATAGGTATCATGCCTGCACCCAGATCCTTGGATGCTCTATTTGATAATGTTAAGAGGTAAGTTAAACAGATATACTAGACTTACTGTTCAGGGTCTGCATCAAAGATGACAAGCTGTTCAGCGGGACATAGCCATCGGGCAAGGATCGGGTGATTCAACCCCAATGCAGATTGTCCATTTGTTATGAGAATCAGAGGTTTCAATGATGTTGGATCGTGTGGATTGGGTGCACAGTAGCAAGAGATATACCCTTTGAGGTAGTTGGCATCACTTGAACACATACATTTTATGGTTGTGCTCATCTGAAAATAAAGAGATAAATATATGCACATACATGCATCAAGGATCATACCATAGATTGGATTTTCATCAGCTCCTTGTAATGGCTTTGATTGATGATGAGTGCCTTTAACCCTGGAGTGAACTAAATGATTTTGGATTAAACCATCATTGAATAGTCTTTGTATTTAGTTGAGCTATGATACAAGACCGGCATGAGCATGCAATAGCCTAGAGGTAATAGAAACTACAATGTACGTGTTCTCAAGGCATTCCTTGTGGATCATGTAGGCAGTCTCATCTTCATCAAGTTTACCAAGCTCACTAGCTTTTTCTTCAAACAGGAATTGAACTGTCTGGATTACTTTTTCAATGTCACATCACAGGTCAACACATTGGGCAATGGTATGTCCAGCTGAGATATAAGGGTCCTCACCCTTCTTCAGCCTTTAAAATAATCATAATCAATAACCAAGTTAACATGGAAGGCACCTACTTGGAAGGATTGATGTTATCATTTGAGCCGTTGTCACTACTGTGCAAAGCAATGGTGAGGAGAGGGATTGAGTCTGAGATAACAATCTAGTATCAGAGACTGAATTTGGTACAGCCATTCCAATCTCCAAAGCACTTTTAGGCTATCAAGTCAATTATCATGATAAGTCACTGGCAAGGCAAGATGATCACCATAACCTGGAGTTGAATGTTGCAAATGTGAGTACATGATTTCTGCATTCATCCTTGGGTATCCTGAACAATTGACGATAGGTAATAGATTAGTTGTTTTAAGCTGTAATGATTCTGGGAAATGAATTATCTATTGAGTGGTCACCTTGACATGACCTTGTGCTGTTCATTCACTCCACCAGACTCTCATGGATGACTTTCACAGCTGTTTAGGCTACCAGAAATCATTCAGTATACCTATAACCTCACTCACTGTACTTATGATGTCACAAACATCAGCAAATTAGAGTACCACTTATATTAACTTATAGACTAAATAAGTGGATTTAAGTCAAACCCAGAATAAGTGAAATTCTACTTCTACAAGTAGGTTCCATTACTGGAAACCCACTTGCTTGCCACTTATTCTGCTTACCTCCCACTTATCCAAGCAACAATAAGTATGTATTACATCCAATAAGTACATGCCAAGTATCAAACAAGTAGTATACACATCAGTAGCCATACCGTAAGATTGTGCTCACTCCTCTCATTGTCATAGGGGGTCACCCTGGCACGTCAATATGGTGGTGATGGCAGTGGAGCACATACCTGTGTGCCACCTTCCTGTGCAGTGCACTCTGGCAGGGCATGCCAATGTCCCTGCACGCACATCACCCCATGCATGGATCCTCCTCACTGGCAACTTGGCACATGACTGGCAGATTGTGACGGGCGAGAAGGTGCTGGTGTGTGTGGTGGATGCGGCAGGGCCCACTCACCATTGGTGTCATTGTAGGGTACACTCATGCCACTGTTATCGTTGTTCGTGCCCTACCCCCCTCATTGCTGTAGTGGATATGCCCTGTGTGCCTCCTCAGTGTGGCAGTGGTAGTAGCAGAGGCACATACCTGCCTTGCCCTCTCACTGCATCATCCTGTGGTGTGGGTGTGTGGTGAAGCCACTGTCACCCGCTTTATTGTAGTGGGAGGCATGTGCTAGCCTCGTTGTTGTGGTCCCATGGACATGTCACTCTCGCCTTGTCGTTGCAGCTGTGGTGGGAGGCACACTTGCGTCGTACATGCGCTCATCGTCGTCATGGACACGCGCCTCACTGCAGTGGCCCCATGCGCTCTTTCCGCTCTTCATGGTTGGAAGGCAAGGGACGTCAATGGAACTTGACAGAACTTGTAGGGGTGGTCACGTGACTTCAGAACTTGTGTGCACATGACTTGTTAGTCACATGCGCACAAAGTTCAAACCTTACCCCTAGTACCACAAGCTACTACAGAGGGAACAAGGACCCAATCGCATGCCCGGCACCACTTCAACAGTGGGGAGGGTAGGGTGACGCCTATGCATTCCCACAGTGATGACAACGAATAGGGCAGACCCTCCCACAGCTATGACGAGGCTAACATGCACCCACCATTGCAACGAAGAGAGTAGCAGCAGCGTCAGGGCATACCCACTGCTACAGAGACACCACAGTGAGGGCAAGGGTGGCAATGGTGATGCAGGTATGTGCACCTGCTGCTATTACCATCACGTTGACAAGTCACCCAGAACATATCTGCTGCGTGCCCCCATCACCACTTCATCAGCGACCACAACCGTGAATGCATCCCCCTGCCATAGCCATGACTACAATGGCGACACCTTTGCAGGGCCACGATGATGAGGCTGGTACATGCCCACACCACGAAAAAGAGGGTGACCAACAGGGCCAAATGGCATATCACTAACAGAGGCCGATGGAGCACAATGGCACACCACCGACAATGCCGACAATGGCAATAATGGGGCACATGCCACCACTGTGCCACCACGGCAACAAGGACGGCAATGCAACGGCACACCAAGCACCTCGTGACAACACACCACCCTCAGATGGTGACGACATGGAGGGCAAGGGCGGCGCAACTGTGCACTGCTACCAACACTGCGACATCAATGAAGGCAAGGGAGGGGCACCATGAGGCAAGGGTGGCACAACAACAATGAAGGCGGCACAGCATCAGTGCATGCTCACCACTGCATGGACGACAGGGCGAGGGCAACACAGGTATGTGCACCCACCATTACCACCACCATGTTGACGAGGCATCTTATATCCGCTACCACAACAACAAGGGAGGCAGGGGCACCCTGCCCACAAACAATGATGATGGCATGGGCATGCCCTCACAACAACAACAATGGGAAAGGCCCAGGGAGGCAGCACACAGCCCCACTGCCACCAGGCCCACCACAACCATGTTGTTGACGAGGCAGAAGGACAACCCCAGGGCATAGCCACCATCACAGCGAGGGGAGTGAGCACAATCTGACCACACGCTCCACCACGACGGTGCATCTGGAAAAAAAAAAAAGACAACATAGTACTATATGGTTGATATAGTTACTATAGTCATGGTCATCTTCCCCCTACTACTTTGTACTACACACCAAGGTCAAATACTACCAGTACTACATAGTATGGTCAAGTTCCACAGATTACTACATAGCTACTGGTAGTGTAGCAGGTGTAGTACAATGTAGTAATGACATACCCAGTGTAGTGCACTGTAGACAACATATTCCTACCACATTTGTACTCCACAATGAACACATTATTCATGAATCAAATCAATGAAGCATAACAATGCATATATTGAGTACTAAATATTACAATAAACAACTATCGCCGTAGTGGGGGCATGGTAGCACCGCCTTACCGTCCTGGTGGTGGTGGGCACATAGCCACACTGCCTTGTCGCCCTTGCGGCTGTCATTTTCATGACAGTGGTGGTGGTGTCAGCGCATGGTTGTGCCCTCGCTGGCACACCGTTGCGCGTCCCTTGGTAGGTTGCTGTTTTGCCCCTACACCCTCATTGTTGGCACCGTGGTGGTGGGTGCACCACTGCATACCCTCGACTTTGGTGTCTTGTCCTGTTGCCCTCATTGTCAGTGCTGTGGTGGGGGTGTGCCATTGCATACCCTCACCCTCGGTGTCATCATAGTGTGCGCCATTTCACACCGTTGCCCTCGTCATCAGTGTTGTGGTGGTGGGTGTGCCATTGTGTACCCTTGCCCTCGCCGTCATCGCAGGGATGGTGGGGGTGTCGCAGGTGCACCATTTTTCACTGTCACCCTCGTCGTCGGTGCTGTGGTGATGGGTGCGCCATTGTGTACCCTCATTGCTGTTGCAGTGATGGGGGTGGTGGCAGTGGGTGCACCATTTGGCACCATCGGCCTTGTTGCCAGCGTTGTGGTGGTGGATGTGCCATTGCATGCCCTCCTTCTTGTCGTCGTCGTAGTGGTGACAACAGTGCCAGCAGCGGGTGCCCCATTTCGCATCGTCACCTTTGTCGTCGGTGCGGTAGCTGTGGGTGCCCCATTGCGTGTCCTCACCCTCCTTGTCAATGGTGGCGCAGGGTGCACCGTTTCGCACTGTCATCCTTGTCGTCGGTGTTGTGGTGGTCCCTCGCTCTTGTCGCCGTCGTGGTGATGGCGGTAGTGGTGCAGGTGCGCCGTTTCACCCCTACACCCTCATCGTCAGTGTTGCAGTGGTGGGTGAGCCATTGCATACCCTCACCTTCGCTGTCATCGTAGTGATGGTGGTGGTGGAAGCAGGCGCACCGTTTCACATTGCCACCCCCGTCATTGGTGCTCCTCCTCATGTTTGAGACATGACAGGTGCACAGGGTAGCTACAAGAGAGTGGGTCAGCAATAGGGAGAATAGGTGGGACTCACGAAGAGCAAAGCCTGCTGTGTTTGTGACACGACAGGCAAACAGGGGAAGGTAAGAGGACACAGTGGACTTCAAAATACTTAGAGAATTTTGCTTCTGTGTTACATAAGCTAAGTTGTCACGAGTGTCACAAACACATCGGGTATTCTCACGCCCCCTTGACATCTTCCCTGTGTGCCCGTCGTGTCTCAAACACGGTGGGCAATCTCGCCTCTCCTTGCCACATCCCTCACTTGACCCCACCACCAGCACTCCAATGACAGCAAGGTGGTCAACAGTGCATATGCGGTGCAACGGCTTGCTCTCCACACCACTCAATGACAACGCATTGGAGGGCTGCGCAGCAGTGCACCACCACCATGCGATGACAGCAAGGCAGCACAACGGCTCACCCACACCAGACAGTGATAACGTGGGTGAGGGCCATGCAAATAGCACCCCTCCACAACGACACCAATGATGGAGGAGAGGCGGACATCGCAGGGCAGCACACAAAACAACGGGCACAGTGGGGCACCTAACCACTGCCCCCGATGATGCTTGCGTGAGGACTGTGCAATGGCATGCCACCACCATGACAAGGTATGGGCTGCGCAACAGCGTGCCCCCACCATGATACTGACAATGAGGGGAGAGGCAGGCACAATGGGGCACCATGCACAACAACGAGTGCAGCAGGGTTCACCACCACCAACGACGTGTGCGGGGACTGCAATTGCGCA
>JBBPUD010000759.1:0-10290 GCA_038094475.1 Phylloporus aff. rhodophaeus
GAGTCGCCGGCCAAGCTTCGTCCAACTCTCGTCCTTGGCTCTCCTTTCCTTTCCACTTGATTTTTCGAGCGCAACAACAATAGTACGATCACCAGATAATTCCTTGGGTTGCACAGACACGGGCGCGTGATCTGGGGCGCTAACCGGTTGAGCGGTGTCTGTAGGTATTTCCAAAAATGGTGATGATGGTGCCAGGGGCGGTGATGATGGTACTTGTACAAGGGCGATGTCAAGCACGTCAGGAGCGGCTTGCTTGAGGTCGTCGACAGGTTTAACGACAATCTCCACGTCGGCAAGATCGATACTTCGTCTCCTCTGGGGATCGTTGTGTTCTGGACTATCCAGATTAGAATCACGGACGGGGGTAGCAGGAACGGATGATGAGCGCTGTTGGGGTACCCCCACATATAGCGCAGTCCCGATTTTTTTTGCGAATTGTTTGAGTTTATCGCGCCTCCGTTCGCGGACATAATCCTCGGGTTTCATGCTCAAACTGAGATCGGTGAAATCCTCATAAGTGTGAGAGACATGCTTGCATGCTTGACAAACGAGGATGCTGGCGAGCTTGCCGGCAAAGAGCATGTCGATAAACGATGACAACTCTTCATCCGCGCAAGGTTGCGATACGGTGCGGCTATGAGATCTGGATTGTTGAGAGCGCTTGCTCGCCTTCGGAGGCGGTGACCGTTGCTTGATGACCTGTAAGATGGTCGTGAGGAAACAGAGGGACATTCCGACAACATAGGCTCACATCCATTTCCTCCATGCGGATAGCGTCGAGGAGCTGGCATAGAAACTCGTGCGCATCCTGCTGGCGGAAATCGAGGTACTGGTCGTACTTTTTTCCAAGTGTCCCCAGGATATCTCTGGATAAGACTGTGTAACAAGGGAAAGAGATGCGAAGAAACGACGCACTTTGGGCTCAAGTTTTCCCGTTTTCGGTTGTTCTGGATGTCCCAAGCTGTTCTTAGTACAGCGACGAGGTGATCTCCGATCGGAAGTGCATCTGACCACGGTTGATCGTGCTCGCGGGAGAGGCCATGACCGTTTGTGAGGACAGGAGAACGCCGAGAGGTGATATCGGAGCGCTGAATGGCACCTGGGAGGGGCTGAAAGTGCACGAGAAGTTGCAAGTAATGAGTGGCAATCAACTGAAGGATCGAAACCAGGATTAAGACAAGCGGAAGAGAGACAGCGTCAAGCACTTACGCCCTGCAAGACCGAGTTCATAAAGCACGTATTTCCATGGTTCAGCAGACCTGGCGGTAGCAGAGCAAGCCTTTCCTTCTCTTCGCGCGCCTTCCGAGCTCTGTATTGTTCTTGTGGCGATGGCGTCTTCGATTTCGCCATGGCGTTCTCGTCGTCCTCCGAGATGTACCCCAACACCGCCGCAGTAGCCATATTGACTAGGACCCCCATAAGGGGGGTCGCTGATCTGAGCGGTGCGTGTGAGTCGCTTGAAGGTCATTGACCACAGACTCAATCGTATGAACATGCTAATGCCAATAAGATGAGAATCCTTTGAGATTAATTTAAATCTGACACATGATTGAAAACATGGAAAATTACATAGTTAAAGCCCCTAGTCCTGTCGACAGACTTACTCCTGACCATCGTTTCACTGCACTCGTGATCCAGTTACTCGGGCTTGCCCTTATAACTTTCTTTCTACCTGCTTCCTTTATGATCATGGACCAGGTCTGCGAAAGCAACACTCTACTTTCATGTTTGATTGCTTCTCTTCTGTTGTTTTCGGTTTCGGTCTTTTATGGCTCTCTTTACGTCACTCTTAACACTGTTTCAAGACCTGGAGTTTGGATTGCTGGCGTTACGTGCGCATTCATAATGGGTGCAATCGCAGAAAAATGTGTCTTGTGGGTGGCACCAGATGGTAGGATTCAAACATTCAAGTGTTCATTTGTATTCTAACTTTTCATTACAGGCGGTGGGTGGCTTGGGATCTTCTGCGCTGTATGGTCACATGCTGTATTGTGTGATCCTGCGGTGTGCGGCCACAAATAAGGATCCAGACTGGTGTCCAGATGGACTCCTCACATTTGCACCTGATCAATTTCGACAGGGCTTGTGTCTATTCAATTGACAGGATCTTTGTTCATTGACGCCCATTAGCATTCCTGTCATTCGTGATGCCTGACAGGCATATGGGAGGTACGACATCACAGGCTGTACCCGACATCACAGAGCCAAGCCACACTGGAGAAGATATACAGTTCACATAGAAGTAGGTCTGTCATCGCATCCCAGTTGCTCAGATGTGACACAGCCCCTGTCAGGGTTCAATCCAGTTCTACATGACGACGAGGAGTCAAGGGAGCCAATCAGAGTATGAAACGTTTGGGTAACATCGCCTTTACATAGCTTCAGGTGGTAATCGTGTCTGAATTGTGCATAAATGTACTAGTTCTTCCGGTCTTTGATGTTGAAGGCAGCCTTTGAAAGGAATCTGGGTTGACCGCCTAAGATGGTCAGATTTAGACAGGATGTTCTCGCCAATCCATGTCGACAGCGAATACGGGAAACGAACGGATTGCCACATACCAAAAGCGCAGGGCGTAAGATCGTTGCGTTGACAGCGTTCTGATGTTCGGGGGTGGCGCGGAAAAACAAAACCAATGTGGCCGTCCCTATCATCATAAACCTGATGTGACTTTGATCTGAGCGTGCTTTTCAACAGCAAGCAGAAGGCAGTTGCGGATGACCTTTCGACAGTGTCACTATGTCCCGCGCGGTAATATACGAGCCGAAGTGAACCAGCACACAGGTGCTCGGGGCCGTTTGGGGTTTCAACGTCGAAGGCAGTACCTCTGTGAGAGAGATTCCAGGCTGGATATCGTCGCCTATTCAAAACGATCCTTGGAGTTTAGAATTCTACTAATTTCCGCACAACAGTCGTGAGATAGACTGCCCCGCACTCGAGCCGCAAGACAATCGGATGATCAAATCGAGACAAAATGTTTTGGCACCCGAACAGAAGGTATCGGAGGCGAACATGGAAAATGATCAGACTGCGCACCAGAAGCAAGGGTGTGAGATCATTGCGATGATAGCAAACTATTCGCTTCCTGCGACTCGGGTGTCAATAATGGATGGGTTGGCCTCGTAGAGAGAGGAGTGCAAACCTGGCAAGATCCACCATATATCATTGGCAGGTTATGGTATCATAGTTGTATCCGGGTTGTTCATGCCGCCCGTCTTTGCAGGGGTATTAAACAAAATCAGTATGAACGTTCGAATTTCCTGTGACCATCATGCGTACACCTTAACCACATTTGCATTAAGCGAGCACGATCTAAACCCGTCACCTAAGGCTTCCGATGGAATAGTTCAAGAACAATATTCTCCGATCTCGGATAACATGCTGTAAGATGGAGGTCAAACCCCCAACCTTTCGGATAATCACCCCAGGTCAAGCATAGAAATTTCAAACAAAGAGTTTCTAGAAGGTGTTAAAATAGATCTCGAGAGATATAAAAGATGGCAAATTACCGTGACAAGGATTTCCTCACCCTACTGCATTCTTATCGAACCCACAGAATCCAATGGCTGATCAACTTGAAGACGGGGTTCGCTTCCAAATCAATACTTACACCTTAGGGAACCTCCCTGTTGGTGTCGAGCCATACCCCACTCGTGTCCAGCCCGTCCGCTTCGGCGCACCTCTGCATGGAGTATGACCATTCTTCATTGCTAGAGAAATGCTCACGTATCACCACCAGTGGAGCGCCGAAAGAGTCGGTATAGACACATACAAGTTCTCCGTGTCCGGATACGGCTCCGTCGGGGTGGACAGCAATGGAAAGGTCATCGCTTCCCAATACCCCCAAGACAACAAGGTATGGAAGGTCAGATTCCACCAGCCTCAGGCCGCCTGGACGTGAGTGACAATATCGTTTTCCAAGCATGCTTCCCAGATTTACTTCTTGCCCAGCATCGCGCTTGCGGACAAGCCCGACTTTGGATGGTCCATCTTGATTGGTGGTGGTACTGAGGTAATCTATCTTCTTCTCTTGCGGGACAAGTTATCTCATCTGGAGAAAATGTAGATCGTGATCGGCCGCATCACGGAGACGAGTCCCTCGCATTTCGTGCCGCAGCAACTGTTTTTGCTCAATGTCGACAAAGACGATGAATGAGAGATTATATATATGGTGTGACACAAAGATCCGTGTTGTTATTGTAAAATGTGTGTCTGGAAAGAATTTTTTTTGGTTCGGACGATCAGCGCAATTCGCCAGCGACATACCTTGATTCACTAAACAACATGTGCCCAAGCCTTGAAGCACTGGAGTATGACGGGGTCTGCTCCCCGAGCACGTTAAAGCAATGACCAGAGAGCCCCATTCCGGTCAGGTCGCGTCAAAGGTTGAGCGGACCGGATTATCATTTTCAGGAAACATCGCCGGTATCCCAATATCATTATTCGTCGTGAGCAGTGCTATGCGTGCATAGACTACAATTGGTACGTGTTGTCAGCGCAGGACCGGAATGAGGGATACTCACCATATGGCGTGTCTATACATCCCTACCTGGGTGGATCGGCTTTCCAACGTCACGACCACGCTACCACTGCCCGGCACTACATGGTGTCAATCTCCGCACAGCAATCGTAAGACCAATTCACCACACGCTTGACCTTCGGGAACCAAGACAATTGAATGATCAAATTTGGATAGAATGTCCTGGCATCCGAATAGGGTGTATCAGATGAGAACAGGGAGAATGATTGGATTGCGCACTAAAAGCGAGGGTGACATATTGTTTACGTCAATAGCGACCTTGTATTTGTGGTATAATCTTTATCACGTTCTGTGCGCACATATCAGCAGCAGAAGGATCGGCCTCAAGAGGAAGGCAACGTATGTCCCACATAATATCTCGTTTGCGGAATGCATTTTTCACCTTGTTCGTGCTAGCGGCGCATTCCAAGCGACTTAAATCTCCGACCTTGGCTGCATTGAGTGCTTGAACCTCCCATGGAATCTCATACGGTCACCTAAACCATCTTTGCACCAGTAGAACAAGCACCCGATCTACACCCATCACATAAAACCTCCAATGGGTTAGTTCAAGAACAATATTTCTCCGACCCGAGCTAGTATACCGTAAGATGAGCGATCAAATCCCAAACTCTGGGGTGATTACCTGAGGTCTAACACGGAAATTCGAAACGAGGGGGTCTCTGGAAAAGTAGGTCGTAATAGGTCCTGAGGGGTATAAAAAGTGGTCACTGACCACAAAATTCCCTTCAACTCGCACACTTCCCAGCAAACCCAGAATGACAAGTGCACTGCAAGACGACTGTGAATTCCAAATCGTTACTTACACCGGGGACCACCAACCTATTGGCGTCGAACCGTACCCCACTCCCGTTCAGCCCATTCACGTCGGCGCAACGCTGACCACTGTGGGTCGGTTCTCCATTTCCAGAAAACCACTTACGTATCACACCAGTGGAACGCTCAAGAGGTTGGTAAAGATACATACTTCCTCAGGGTATCTGGATATGGCAACGTCGGAGAGGATAGCAATAGAAAGGTCATCGCTTCGGAGTACCCCCAAGATAACAGAAAATGGATAATTACCCACCACGAACCTCAGAATGCCTACACGTAAGCAGAAAGGTTATCTCCCAGGTAAACCTTTCCACTGACTCGCATCTTGCTTAGTATCACGCTCGCAGACAAACCAGACTTTGGATGGACTGTCCTTGTAGGCGTTCCAAAGCCTGACGTAATCTAAACACTTTATTGCAAAACGCATTAGCTCATCTGCATTACAGATTGCGATATACCGCACCATTTCGACGGGTACACAGTTCTCGCCTGGACAATTGTTTTTGTTCAAGGGTATCCACAACGACGGTGCTTGAGAAACCATATGTATGATGCAATAGTTGTAACTGCACAAGGATCGATACAGTTGTAGAGTATTGCCTGGAAAGAAGGCGGTAGTTTGGACAGTTAAGCACAGCTCGCTGGCAACGTACTTTCAATATTTCATCTGACGTACTATACTTCCGCCTCTGCCGAGTCACCACATCATAAAGTGTTCATACCCCAAATCACTTTGAAGTGATGACCGAAGACTTAAAGAATAGCCAACACAGAAAGATACTTCGTGACAGCGCCCGTCTTTATCAACTCATCTCTGGATGTTAGAGAACAAGAGGTCTGCGTCGACGTACAGGTATCATTCCGCATCCATGCACCACAGCCCTACCGTGCCCACACCACGCTCCCTATCACCGGATGATCCAGAAAGAGGGGTTGGTGAGGGACATGACACACACGTGATGGTTCTGCGTGCCTAGCCCCTTGTCATACATACGCCGTATGCCTACTGTATGCCTGCGATGTCGTGTTTATCCATCGTATTGGACCCTTTGACCCAAAGAGTGCTCGAGATGAGCGTACCTTCGAACCGAGCAACTTAGGTCAGGTAAGAGCATTGTACCTCGCTTTCCACGGAGCACGAATTCAACCACATAATAGGATCAAAGGCTCTGTTCAGCGAACGCTTGTACAACACAATCTGCGGTTATGTTTTGGAATAAAGATCAACAGGTCTGTGAAATCCTGCACGTTGGGACGATCAGTAAGAAAGTCACAACCCAAAGGCGAACGCACCCCCTTCTCCAGGTGTACCCAGATGCTGAGGTGGACCAAACCCAAATTTCTCAAGCAACGCAGGAAAATCCCCTGGACGCAGTTCCAGATGTTTCGCATTTTCTCTCAATCTGGGATCCATGCGCCGTGCTTTGGCATAAGTCTCCCAGGGTTGTGGTTCGAGAATAAGGACTCCACCCTGCTTCAACACGTGGTGTACACGTTGGAAAAACGTGGTGAGGCCCTGATCACCGTGATTTAGATGGATCCATTTTGTAATGGAGAAGCTGGAACGTGTCAATGGCATGTAACCTGAGCGATAAAAATGGAGCATACGCAATCACGACGTCGTATGTCGCCTCGTCGGCAGTGGGATCCTCAGTGACCCAGTTTGTCGTGCGGAAGGCGACGTTGTGAGGGAAGCCGTCGGAAGTGGAAGTAGGTATGGGCAGTGGGCCATGGCTCTGCTCGCAGGACGCCGGAAAGTGGTGTGCGAGGTCTTGGTCCGTAGTACCAGTGTGGAGACGGATACGCTTGGTAGCAGGCGAGGCATCTTGTCGGACGTGACAAAGCGGAGATTGGAGGCTCCAGAGTGAGCGCCGGTGCTTCCAGGCTGCGCGGACGAGGGTGTCGTCGATGTCGACGCCGAGGACACGACGCGCGCCCCACGCGTGAGCTGGTGGTGTGTGAGCTCGCTGCGAATATCGACGACGAAAAAGATACCGATTTCACAGGTGACCCAGCCCTCGTTGCAGCCGACGTCGAGGACGGACTTGTCGCGGAAGAACGTGGGCTGGAGCAGGGCCAGACGGGGGTCGCGTGAAAAGGGTCGCTTGGTGTAGTATCTGGGTAGATCGTTAGACAAGCACAGCAACGGTCGTCTTTATCTACCCGTGGTAGTTCCCAAAGACCGGTAGCATCTCTGTCCTGTACCCCCACGATGCCTGGTCCCCGCGCGAAACAAAACGGTGCGAAGAAGAACAAGACAAAACCTCAGACCCGGACGGTCACCATCGCGGTCTTTGGCCCCACGCCGTCGGCAACTCGCCTGCCTCCCCCCCTTCAGCCCCGTCCGTTGAAGAGCCTCGATGAGCTCTCCAGCAGCGACTGGGACGAGGTCGTCAGAGTGATATGCAACCACCTCGACATCCCTGGCATGTCTCTAGCCTGTATGTCCTGCCAATGCTCATCGTGTACCAGACCTCACAAAGAGGAGCGGCATCAAGAAGATCTACCACAACTTTGACCACATTTACACACGCATCGATGACCTGTTCTCCGAGCATCCAGGGAACCAGATCATCAGGGGTGGTGTCGTCGCCATCTACGCCAAAATGTCGGCCGATTCCATTCTCAGCAACCTCCTCTTTCAGAAAAGTGCGCAGCTCCTCTTGACTACCATTCATTAGTTTGGAACTTCACAAAGGTCTTCTGGCAAAGATTCTCCCCCTCGTCGAAAACGATAACTCCCGCCATCTCGCTTTGAGGGCGCTGACCACCGTTACCCACCACGGAGGGGCGGATATACGCAAGGAGATCACCCTTCGTGCTTCCACCATCATCGATGTCCTCAAGAACTATCCTGACGATTTGCACGCCGCCGACTTCGCCATCTCCAGCCTGGCACACGCCGTCACCTCGTCCATTGACGAACCCCAAAGGCCTGCAGCGAAATACGTTAAAGCACTCCAGCTCCCTACCCTCTTACCCCTCGTCTTGGGCTTTGTCCGCAAATCCGGGGTCAGTTTGCAGCTCTTGCATCACGCCCTCGAGTTTTGTGGTCATCTCACCCAGCATTGTTCCGAAGAATGCTTGGCATACCCAGACATGATCGATTTCCTTATTGCGGCCATCCGCAGCCCAGATCTCTATTCTCGTTTCTATGCCCTTGGCCAAGTCATTCGCTTACACAAGTCATCATCAGACCCTGAGATCCTTTTCAATGATCCTAGCATGCTCATGGCTGCGTTGGCGCAAGGCATACCAGAGCATCTTACCAAGATACTCGCAGACTATGGTTCCTCGCGTTGTGAAATGACGCTGACCCTTCGCTCCGCTGCAGACTACCAGAAAGCAATGATCCAGTGTGTCAATGATCATGATCTCTACAAACTTGGGCTTGCTCTGGCCGAGCTCATCCCTCGTAACGAATTCTCCATCAATGATGGCGGATTCTCAGCATTCAATAAGCAAACAGGAAAACCTGAGTTCGTGAGCGCTGGGCTTCCGTTCATCATGTGGGCCGACTCGTTGCCCATCTGTGCGAAAGAGATCCGACAGAGGGGCAAATGCCAGGAAGAGGACCTCGCCGACATGCTCGATCTCAAGTATCTTGTCATGCGCTCGCGCGTCTCTGAGGCCATGGGGCTTGCAAAGAAGTCTATAGAGCGCAATCCCAAGTTCCCCTACTTCTACTACATCATGACCCTCGGGTCTGACTTGGAAGAGGGACTCCGCTGGGCGAAAAAAGGCCTCAAGGTCAAGGATG
Source organism: Phylloporus aff. rhodophaeus (assembly GCA_038094475.1). NCBI lineage: Eukaryota > Fungi > Basidiomycota > Agaricomycetes > Boletales > Boletaceae > Phylloporus > Phylloporus aff. rhodophaeus. The sequence goes on from JBBPUD010000759.1 coordinate 9,115, forward strand.
CCACACCCTTTGTCCACCAGATTCTCTTGTCACGTGCAGTTGAGATGGCATCTAATCTGGCTATCTGTCGCATCCAGGAGTCGACGATCGGAGACCGTAAGTGGGAAGAAGGATTGGCATTGTTGAGCAGTGCACTCGACGACGCAAAGATCTATCTTGCGGAGGCACCACCGGACACGCGACACAGGAAGAGTGTGATATATTGGTATATTGCCCTATTACTTGCTGACAAGGGCCCCGAGCTGTCAACTGATCTAAGAGAACTGAAGGCAAGCGTCTTGGTCGACACGTGAGGTATTCACTTACACCCCCTCAGCCATACATGGACCAACTCAAGATTTCAGACGACTTTTATGCAGTGTTCGGGGTCGAGCCTCCCATGTCCCAACTTCGTTTGGCTCAGGTGACCATCTTTAAGCGTTACCAGCCCGCCTCAGAGAAATGGGGTGACATCGTCGCGCGCCTCGACAGCACGCTCATCGACCACGAGCACGTCGTTCAGCGCGACAATCCAGAGGACCAGCTTGCAGCGTGGCTGCACGACTTTCGGCATCGCAATGGGGACGATATCGATGACGATCTGCCTGAAAAGTCGTCTCATCCCAAGTGGTCGTCGAATCCGGCGGAATTCCACAAGTGTTCGTGGTGCGGGAACCCGAGTGCGCTGTTGCGCAAGTGTGCTAGGTGTGAGAAGGCGAGGTACGACACTTGTCGTGTTAGTCAATGAAGAAACTGACTGTGTTCCAGGTATTGCGATGCGAACTGCCAAAAGTCTGCCTGGGCTGAACACAAGGCTGTGTGCAAGCCCCGCAAGGCTGTCGACTAGTAGCCCAGCGTGTTTGATTAGGCTCAACAGCAAGACCTGTTCACCATGCCCGAATCAAAGACTGTGCCAAAAAATATCCCAAGTTGATGTACATGTATGATATGATGTTCCAACGTCTACATCTATGTCTTTCGTCGTTTACTCAATTTACTCGCCTCGAGTGCATCTTCCTTTCTGTCCTGGACACGTTTCAAAAAGTCTACTTTTTCGAGATAACCACCGCTGCGTCTGTTGGCGTCGAGCTCATCCTTGACATCGCTCGACTGGGCAACATGAGTACGCCAGTCCATCGCAGACTTGTCCAACGTCGTGATTTTCTTGACTTGCGATCCCTTGGGTATCGAAGGCAG
>JBBPUD010000760.1:0-10284 GCA_038094475.1 Phylloporus aff. rhodophaeus
TTGGTGCAAGACTTATGTGTCGCACCCTTGTACTCGCGATCCTTGGAGTCAGAGGTAGGAGGGGGTCAGAGGAGGGTCGGAGTAGTCAGGAGGTGACTTAGATGATATTCGAACTAAAGAACTACAGCGAAGTATGTACGGTTTATATAGTACGGAGTTGCACAGTATTAGTAACGGAGTCTGCGGATTGGTAATAGGAATGGAGATCAGTAAGACGGGGAGAATGATAACCGAAGCTGTGCACCGGAGTGGCGAATCACCGGTGCTGCGCGTTAGATACAAGACTATACTATAAAGAAGTTACACAGCCAATCAGAGGACAAGGAATACCGAATAAGGAAATAACACGTGGTCCGGAGGTCACATGTCGTCTATTGATGGAGAACGCCCCGGAGGAGCGATGGAGTTGACACCGGAGATGAGGAGTTGACTTGGAGACGAAACGGGATATGACAATAGTCCAATCAAGAGAAACGCCAGTAAAGCAGCATGGCAATGAATGATAAGGAAAAGAATAGACCGCCCACCCATGTCTCTCGCATATCCTCATAGATAAATCGTAACACTCTGTCTGGACCATTGTAGCTCTGGCCACTAAGTATAATCTGGAGTTGGACCAAATGGATGTATTGACCACATATCTCAACGGAAAACTAGAGGAGGAGCTGTACTTCCTACCTCTGGAAGGCATCCTGATACAACCCAGATATTGCTGGTGACTCTGAAGGTCCTTGTATGGACTCAAACAGGCGGGACAGACTTGGAACAAAACACTCGACAAAAGGCTTGAAGAACTCGGATTTGCTCGCCTGAATGCGGAGACATGCCTATATGTATTCTGTAAAAGCAGACAGGTCTGTTTCCTCATCGTCTATGTGGATGATCTACTCCTGGCAGCCAGCACCCGTTCCTTTATGAACTCTGTTAAGTCCTCGCTCTCTTCCTCATTCAAAAGGCACGACCTTGGAGAAGTGAAATTCATTCTAGGGCTTGAGGTCCGCTGGAATAGACAGCTCCATACCATCTCCTTGTTGCAAACCCAGTACGCGTGAACTGTCCTCCAGCACACCGGAATGGCAAACTGCGCTCCATGCCAGACACCCATGTTACACAACCTCTCACTGTCCGCTACAGATCTGGATGACAACACAATGGTCCCAGAGATGACCATTAACGGCACCAGTGTGTTCTACCTAACGGTCATAGGCTCACTCATGTACCTTATGCTCGGAACACGGCTGGACCTGGCATATGCCATGGGAATGCTAAGCTAATTCAGCTCAGCTCTGAAGAAATGTCATTGGGACACAGCAAAGCACACACTCCATTACTTATGCAGCACCATGGACATAAAACTCCAGTTTGACAGAAATGAAGTTTCAATGGACATGGACTTCCACGGATTCTTGGACGCTGGGTGGTCACAGGACCCAGACAACTCCAGATCCATTTCTGGCTTCGTATTCCTTAGCAATTGAGGAGCAATATCTTGGTCAAGCAAGTTGCAGAGCATGGTAGTGCTATCCTCCACAGAGTTGGAGTACATTGGACTCAGCAATGCCAGATAGCACCTAGCTTGGCTATGCACTTTCTTCAAGGAGATCGGACATCTGCAGACCAGACCCACCACCTTGCATTGCAACAATCAGGCCACCATTGTCCTAAGCTGTGATCCACAATTCCGCGCCCAGACAAAGCACATAAAACGAAAATACCACTTCATCTGTGATGATCTGGTCAGAAAAGGAGAGGCAGTTGTCCAGTATGTCCCCACCGGAGATATGGTAGCAGATATCCTCACAAAACTCCTCACACGGGAACAACACTGGAAATTCGTCAGGGCTATGGGTCTATGACTACACTTGAGTGGGAGTGTCAAAATGTAACTCCAGACTTCCGGATCTCTCTTCAAAGCAACTCCAGAGTCTTCTCCTTCATTTTGCACTCTTTCCCTTTTGGACTTACTAGATCCCCCTTTGGTCTAGTAATGCCTCGTGCATGCAGCGTTGTGGCATCTCTATTCGCTCCAAATTCATGTTACTGCGCCCATTGTACTTTCCTAATGTAGTACGCCTATTTTTGCCTATTCCACTCCAGAGTATTCCAGAGTTACGCGTGCACGTGTCTTCGACCTACTTAATCCTTTGAAATTTCCTTCACTCACCTCAGTTGTGTTCTCACCCTTGATAGCACAGTCTGAGGTGAGGTTTCCTTTTCTTTAGTACAGACACTATACTTATGTTACTTAGTTGGGCATTTGCTGCCCCTATTTAGGTTTTGACAATACCCTATGATAACTAAGCTGTGGAAGGTCATGGAATGTCAAGGAACAATGGTGAAGCAAGAAAGTAAGCAGGAATGAGTAAGCAGAGCCAATGGCATCGGCGAGGCTATGTGGAGGAGTAAGCGTGATGATGAAGGAAGTGAAAGGTCATAGAACGATATGGAAGGAAATGAGTCATCACAGTGACAAGAGACGTGTTGTGCATGAATGAGGTGAAGATCAAGGCAAAGAACAAGGAGAAAAGAGAGAAAACATAACATTACCCCCTTTCTACATCTGAGTCCATGACAAAGAACCATTCAAAAGTCCAAAGTGCTCAAGACAGGAGATCCATCAATGTTGTTGTATGCTGCAGTGTCAAGGGAGGTGTCACCCAGGGAGGGAGACCTGGAGTAATGAGAGTGATGATAATTTCCTGATCTGGTTCTAATGTGAGGGTGAGCAGGTGGGACTGCATGAGCTCGGTGAGACGTAGTGCCTCTGTGGTCTCTGGTGGCAGTCTGGGGGCGGCTAGAACGAGATGAGGAACTAGAGGACAGGGAAGAGATGGCCGGGGCAGGAAAGAGCTGAGAGCATCATTCCTGGATGTGATGGCCTCTGAGACAGATGGGGCAGATGGGGCAGTGGGAGACAGTGTGACCAGGGTGGAACCTGTGACATTTGGGACATTGGTACAATTGGAAATTCTTTTGTAGATAGAATAGGTGATGACATGTGAAGCAAGCTTCATGGTGTTAAAATATAGGCTCCTGAAAATCAAGACTTCTGTTGCTTCCACACCTCCAGAAATAGTCATTCCAGAATTCCCACGCCTTCAGAAACTCCGGAACTGACTTACACTTATAAAACTTAACTATATCGTACGATCTATTCCTCCTTGACCTATTCTATATAAATCCCGCTTACACTTGCTTATTTTCGGAGCTTTACAAGTCTGTATCTCCACCCATATATATACCTTTACCTCATTTTTCTTTCTTTCCTCAGTTGTGTTTCACTCTTGTGGACAACTGGCTGAGGTAGAACCTCTTGTCCCTGTTTTCTTTTATACATAGCTGATGTACCTTAGTGGGCACAATTGCCCTTGTATTAGGTGAATCTAAGTCGTGTTTCACTCTCGTGGGCAACTGGCTGAGTGGGCACAATTGCCCTTGTATTAGAAAATCTGACACATGGTAGTGTGGGTGACTAGGAGGGAGAGGGGACTCTCCGTCATTGCCAGTCCAGTAACAATCCATATGCTCAAGGACTTCTAGTTCATCAGGGAAAAGGGGAGACAAGGATGCAGAGGAAGCCAGTGGGGTGAGAGCATGGACAAGCTCTCGGTTGTATCAGTCAATGTTGCCAAGAAATTCACCAAAGGTGAACTGGTGGGCTAGGACGTGGAATGCCCCAAGGGCATTGCGGTAGGCATCGACAATGTACTGTATCTGGTGGCAGGGCGTGTGGTGGGGATAGCATCAAGTTCCCAGATGGTTTGATCCATGGTGGTGAGGTACAGGTGGAGATGTTGCAAGGCGTGCAAAGGAGAGCCAAAGTCAAGATGGTTGCCAAGGACAAGTTGTAGATGAGGATTGGAAAGGTGGTAGTTTACGTTGTGAATATAGTCAACATTGGGGGTGCCATCCCGAAGGTGGCTGGCATAGATGGGGAAATCTATGGATTCTATAACAGGAAGGTCATCCAAGAATAACACATGTTCTGGAGATGAGGAATGAGGAGTGGGACGAAGAGACAGGGGACTGGAGAGGTCATTGACATAGTGGTGGTGGCAAGGGACGACGGAGGTGGATTGGCATCAGTGTACGATGATGCATAGAGGTTAGAGTATGTGTCTGGCAGGGAAGAAGAGGTTTCTTCATCCTCAAAGTGGATGAGCATGGGATGAGTGGAAGTGGTCATCGTCGTCGTGGTTTGGGAACAGGGGACTGAGGGGTGAAGATGGAGAGGTGAAGCTTCTTATACGCTTCCAGAGTGGTCTTTGAATGTTTCAGGTCCCACTCAGGGACCCAGGAGTCTTCTTCTGCCGTATATCCCTTCCAGTGGATCAGGAAGGAATGGGCTGTCGGAGCTCCTCTGTGGTATAAGATCTTCTTGATCTTGTACTCTTCTTCGCCATCAATGAGGTCGGGGGGGAGGGGGGGGGGGGTGCCGGGTAGTTCAGGCCATGAACGGAGTTCTCAAGATAGGAAGTTAGGAGGGAGGCATGGAAGACCGGATGGATCTTCCACGTTTTGGGGAGGCATAGTTGATACGTGATGGGAGATAATACCTTCACAACGGTGAAGGGTCCTTCCCTTTTGGATGCGAACTTGGGGTTAGCAATGTGTCATTTCAAGTTTCATGCCTCTAGCCAGACCTTGTCTCCTTTGGCGAAAGGAGAGAAGCCTTGGTGAGTACGAGAGGCCATGACTTGGTGGGCAAGTTCATGGGTGGTGAGAGCTTCATCGCGTGCTGCGGATAGCTCTTGAAGGTGTGTTTCAACAGCAGGGATGTGGGAGTTGGTGATTACTGTGGGAAGGGCATGGGATTTGTAGCCCATCATGAGGAAGAATGGCGATTTGCTGGTGACAGAGTGGGGGCAGTGGTTGTGCACGAATTCTGCATAAGAGATTTTAGCCAACCATGAGGCTGGATTGGATCCACAGAAGATCCGGAGGTATGTTTCAACCTCTTGGTTGACGCATTCTGTTTCACCATCGGACTGTGGATGATATGCTGTGGACAAGGACAAGTCGTAGTTCAAGAGCCTTCCGAGCTCTTTTGCGAAGGCCGAGGCAAACTGAGGTCCTCGATCAGAGATTACTTTGTCATAGAGACCAAAATGGAGGAAGACTTCGTGGAAAAAGAGTGTTGCCACTCCTTCTGTGGTGCAAGTTTTCTTGGTGGGGCAAAGAATTACCCCCTTAGTAAGGCCATGGTCTATCATGACCAGCAAAGAATCGAAGCCATCCAAGGTGGGGAGATCAGTGATCAGATTGCAAGAGATCTGTTGAAAGGGATGGGAGGCATGGAAGCGGATGGGGGTGAGCGGGGGCACAGTGGGGTGAGTGTTTGCCTTGTTCTGTTGGCAAACCGAGCAGCTGGAGACATTTTTCTGGACAAATTGGGCTAGGCCTAGCCACCAGTATTCCTGAGTGACTAGCTGACAAGTTTTCAAGTAACTGGGATGACTGGTGGTTTTGTGATCGTGACAATGCTCCACGATAGAGCAGCGAAGAGCTTTGTCCATAGGGACGTAGATGTGACCTTTGTATGTAAGGACGCCATCAGAGTAAGTCCAGTTGGAGAGACGGGAACAAAGCGTGGCGGGCAATGGTTTTTCAAGGGCATGGAGGTGCATCAGCAGAGTGCGTGGCAATGAGGTGACGCAATGAGGTGTCAATGAGGCGGACAAACAAGGAAGGGGGGAGCAAGGTGGTGCCCTTATTGTCTATGGCGTCATTGGAAGGAAGAAGGTCTGGACGGTGTAAGAGCGCATCAGAACCGGCAAGAAGTTTTCCAGGGACATGGATCATTTTTAGATCAAAGTCCGACAGATCAAAAAGCCAGCATGCCTGGCAGTGGTTGAGAGTCTGGGGGGCACGGAAGTATGTTAGGTTCTTATGGTCTGTGAATACCTGGACATGGAACGAGGAGCCATGGAGATAGTGATGCCACGACTTGAGGGCGCAGATGATAGCAAGGAGTTTGCGGTCATAAATGTCGTAATTATGTTCCACAGGAGAGAAGCTGGTGGACATGTAGGAGCAGGGATGCCAGTCCCCATTGACATCGGTTTGAAGGAGAATAGCGCCTGAAGTGAACTTTGAGGTGTTGGTGGCAATGGCGAAGGGGCGAGACGGATCTGGCATTTGCAGCACTGGCTTGGCAAGGAAGAGTGCCTTAAGCAAGTCAAATGACTGCTGGCAGGCCAGGGTCCAGTTGAATGTGAGGTTCTTTTTGGTGAGGTCAAGAAGAGGGCATGCGACTGTGGCATAGTTGGGAATGAAGCGGCGGTAGAAGTTTGCGAAGCCAAGGAAGGACTGTACATCCTTGACCTTGGTGGGCACGGGCCAGGAGGCAATGCCGTCTAGTTTGACGGGTTCCATGGTGAGTTGACTGGGTTTCATGATCAGTCCAAGGTATTCTACCTCCGAGGCATTGAAGGTGCACTTCTCAAGTTTCAGGTGGAGGTCGAGTTCCTCCATGTGTTGTAGTATCCTTTTGGTACGTTCTGTGTGTGTAGCTTCGTCTGGGGAGAAGATGAGGAGGTCATCCATGTAAATGATGAGCCATCCCTCAGCAATCATGTCTCTAAACCAATTATTCATGAAGCGCTGGAATGTGGTGGGGGAGTTTGTCATGCCGAAGAACATGACCATGGGTTCATACAACCCCTTGTGGGTGATGAATGCGGCCTTCCATTGATGGCCATCTTTGATGCATACGTTATTGTAACCCCATCGTACGTTGAATTTGGTGAAGTGCTTCACAGTCTGAAGCTTGTCAATGAGATCTGAGATGAGGGGGAGTGGGTATGCATCCCGAATGGTATGCTCGTTCAGGTAGTGGTAGTCTTGGCAGGGGCAAAGCTTCCCATCTTTCTTGTTGACAAAGAAGAAGGGAGAGGCCTGGGGAGAATTCGAGGGGTGAATCTTTCCAGCCTTGAGGTTTTCTTCGAGGAAAGCTTCTGTTGCCTCCTGTTCGGCAGGAGTGAGGAGGTATACCTTTCCAACTTTAGGTACGAAGGAGTCGTCCAGGTTGATCTCATGGTCATAGGGACGTGATGGGGGCAAGTGGTCAGCCATCTCTTTGTTGAAGACAGTGGAGAATTGGGTGTATTCCAGTGGCAAAACTAGCTTGGGTTTGGCAAGCTCAGCTACTGCAGCGAGCTCTGTGGCTGTGGTGATCTTTAAGATCTATGGGTCTGAGGGTTTGAAATAGTGGCCTTCACCGCGGATGATCCGGTTCAAGGTCCGGTTAGTGAGGGCTTGTTGCATGTACTGCTCTTGCGTGTGGTGTTCAAGGAAATCATAGAGGCGGGAGTCATAGACTGTGTCTACATGGTGGTGCCATGGTGGCGGGGTTGCCTGTTTGAAGCGTGTGTAGAAAGCTTCATGGCACTCTGTGTCTTTGGAAAATCGGGTGAACAGCTCCTTGTGCTGATCGCAAGATTCAGGGATAGTAAGGGTGCACTGCACCCAATCGATGACAGGGTTTGTCATCTTCAGCCAGGGCATGCCGAGGATGACATTTTCATTGCCACAGGACATGACATAGAATGTGACTTCCTGTGTGATTCCCTCTATGTTGGTGAAGAGGGTTGAGGTGAAACAGACCTGTCTGTTTTGGTTCGCAGTTTGGTCCACATTCTGGACACAGAAAGGAACTTCAAGTTTCTTTGTTGGAAGTTTATGCTTCTTCACAAAGTCACAGTCAATGCAGCAGATGTCAGCTCCGCTGTCGACAAGGGCATGGGTGTCTATAGCTCTCATAGTGTGCGAGGGCTCCACAAGTTGTAGTGCAATGGACATAGATTTGCAGGAGCTAGATACAACTACAGGAGTGCACGTATGAGTAGAAGAAGGAGGTACTCACATAGACTGAGTCCTCCTATTCAAAAATCCTGGGGAACGAAGTCCACCACTGCTACTGTGGGTGGTTCATCTTCATCATCATCTTCTATCTCTTCCAGCTTGGATAGGTCGTCTTTTATGACCTTCTTGACCAAAGTCTTCTTTGGCCTATCTGTGGGGGAAGAGGAGAAGTATGGGCAGTTCTGTGAGCTGTGCCTAGGCTTGTGGTATTGGAAGCAAAGATTCTTTGCGACACAACACTTCCTTTCTTCAGGGGTCATCTTAGGGACTTTAATGACATTGACGTCCATGGTGTCGGGGTCCTTGGTGATGCAGGTGGAGTGAGATCTGGAGAAGTTTTGGTACAGGGTATGTGACTTTTTCCGGTGCTCTACAATGGAGCAAGTGTGCTCCCAGTTCTTTTGAAAGACGAGGGCTTTGTCCACCCATGCGTCAATTGTCTTTGGGACTGTTTCCATGGTGAAGATTTTGTCTGTAAGGGGTATAGGAAGGGCGTCGGCGAAGTAGCTGATGAGGACATTGTTGTCTGAGATACCCGCCAGACCCATTTTGGTCTGGAAGGTCTGGACGTAGTGATCAAGGGAGGGGATCCAATCCCCTTTCCTGTTTTTCTCAATGCAGGTCTCACTCAGCCACCTGATGGCATCGCGAACGGCATCCTGGTGTTCAAATGCTTTGTTGAACTTCACAATGAAGTTTGCGAAAGTTCCTAGGGTTGGTGTAGTGTAGGAGAGTGCCTTCTGTCTGAAGTTGTTGGCCCATGCAAGTGCTGAGCCCTTGGTCATGTATGATAGCGTGAAGGCTATCTGCTTGGAGTCTGTGTTGTAGACCTTTTTGTTGATGTGGAGATAGAAGCGGACCGTTTGCAACCACTGCACGGTGGTTGCATAGCTTCCATCAAAGGCCTTGGGAGATACAAGGCGGAGTTCCATGGGTTTCGAGGAGGACATGATGGGGGATGGGGTGCATGGGGGGTACTGGAAGATGTTACCAGTCTGAGGAAGTGGAGTGGGAGATGGTGGAGTGGGAACTCGGGGCAGGTAGGTGGCCTCGTTAAAGTATTCAGTGAGGGTAACTGTGGTATCCTCTATTGAAGGGATAGGGATGTCGTTGTCTGAGTGATCAGAAGTGAAGAGGTCTTCTTCCTCCTAGGGTTCCGAGTCTGAGCTCTCGGCAGGGGCGCTGCAGGGGCCAGCGGGGGTCTATGGATGGACGAGGGGGCATGGTGGTAACGATCTATGTGATGGTAGTCATAAAGAGTAGCTTAGATCTTTTGTTATGCTTGGTCCAGGTAGGAACGAGGGTAGCCTCGACGGAAGCAAGGTCTCAAGGAGTCAATGCACAGAGGCTCAACGGTGACAAGGTACTGGTGCACAAAGGCCCAGATGACTAGTCCCAAGGCGCAACCAAGGGAAGTCCAAAGACAAGGTACTGAAGCATGAAGCCCAGTGAAAAGCGGTTGTATGGGGATCGAGTGACAGCGACGTAGATGTACCGAGTAGAGTGAGGTCCGTAGGAATAGCCAAATGGCACACATACACTAGAGCATGCCTACTGCCATGTGCGAGCATCGACCACTATGACTGAGCGATACCTCCATCGATCTCCATAGTCGCTGTCTGTCCTGTCACCCGCACCCTGTGCCTACCCGGATCTAGCTATGTGTGCCCTATGCGCGTTACATAGTTTTCAGTAGCTCACTTGCCTGTGACTGCATGTACCAGAAGCAATGCATTTCAACTGTGCTACACACATCCATTCCGACTCATTTCTACTCCCCTCGCCATGTACTTGTCACTACCTCCATCTACTCCCCTCGCTCCCTTTCTACTCTCTTCTTGTTCCACTTACCTCCTTCACTCCCTTTCTACCCGTTCGCTTGCCACCTGCCCATTTATACTCCCATCTACTGCTATCATCCAATCTACCCCCTCTGCTTCTCCTGTACTCCTTGCTTACCTCAATTCATGCAACCCCGGATGAAACAGAGCTTGTAGTGGTAACTTCAGTAGTGGTAGAGGCTTGCAGCTCGTACATGGTGCCTTCTGAGAGCATTTTGATGACTTCGGGAGTGAACTTGATCCACACCTTCGCTGTAACCTGAAATGAGTCACTACGTGAACTATGCACAGAGTGTTCAGAAAACTCACCAAGCGAGTACAGTCCTCATCGTATTGCTATCAAAGTGAAGTAGAATATTAGTGTTACGTAACTCGATCCACCAGATTTACCTTCTTGTATGTTGCAGAGAGACCCTTCCAATAGGCACTAAAAATGTCGCTATTTCCCGCCGGATTGACTTGAGCGAGCCAGCGATAGGCACATAGGGTACTGAATAGGCTTTCAGTAGCATAATATATAGAGTGGCAAGGGAATTACACACCGTCCTGTCTTCATTTTGCGAGGATGCCAACGCTTTGA
>JBBPUD010000761.1:0-10266 GCA_038094475.1 Phylloporus aff. rhodophaeus
CCACCCTCCGGAAACATCTCCTTAAACATCTTGTAATATGGCCAGCCACGCTTGCGGAACTGCTTCATCTTCTTGCGTTCCTAATTCAAATCAGCATCTATACGTTTATACATAACAACCCAGGACATTACCTTTGCTTTTGCGGCAATCCAAGTATTAAAAACTAGTTCCGAGGCAGCGTCGCATATATTGGCACCATTGATCTCATCAAAGGTACCGCCCCCAGACAGATCGGTATATTCTTGGATGAGAGTGTAGTATTTTTTCAGCTGTCAGAATGATAGATCAGTTGTATCATACCGATGTGAGTTGATCTATTACTGCACCTGACCAAACTTATATCTCGCATGGTCGGCGTTCTTGGGGACTTCATTTGGATGGTGTTTGTGGATATGTTCAGCAGCTGCAGCCAGGGTGGCCTTCTTGAATCCCCCATCACCCCGTTCAGCAGCATGTTCATGGAGATAATGTACAAGGGTCATCGTTTCACCATCGGACCACTTTGCTTGCCTACTTTCAGCATCAGCCATGAGGTGTGAACGGTATGTTTCCAAGAGTTGAAGGATAGTTATGAGATCTTTAAGGAGAAGGGATTGGCGCAGGTAAGAGGCGTGGTAAGGGATTGGACTGGCCATCGAATGTATGTACAGGTGGGGAGAAGGTTCGTGAAATTTTGGGCTCCGACATTCGGCTTCTAGCAAGCCGAACTACAACTTAAACATAAACACACAGTGGAAGTTCAATCCGTCTTGGCCCTTAGTGTCACCTTGCAGGATCCGAATCACATCCATCTTTGAATGAAACAATTCGACTGGACGTGCAAGTCTGCTCTCTTTTCGTGCCAATAACATAGAGCCACTCTTACAAGATCGACAGGGTGGGTGGGTTTCCTAGAAGAAAATGTTGTGAACACCAGGCGACTTAGTACTAAGGGTGGCAGGTGACTCCGAGTCGGAGTTAGTAGGATTCTGCATCTGGCCCCGCATCATACCTTCACTTTGGATATATCGTCACTCCACACAGGCTTGATAATTAGTCGTGTCTCAGAAACGCCCTACACCTCCCCGACCTACTCGTCTCATGTCCCGATGATCCTGACTACGACGCGCTCACCATGGAGGACTGACGAAGAGGTAAAGACACATCTAGAGACTAGTGGTACAGATGACAACAAAACTAATTACCAACTATACTTATCTCTAATCCCAGGGACTTATGTTTGGTACGTGCTCAAGGACCTGAAGGTAGTCCCAAGCAAACGACGTTCTGGGTCACAAAGTCTCTGTAAGTACCGAGCTGCTCAAGAATGTCGTGTTCCCTGGTGGGCCAATTCAGACGTCGATGACGCCGGCAAGGAAAACCGGTATGTCGTGTTGTACCGAGGAAGACGAGGGGACTTGGTGGCCGTTGGTACAGGAGTGGTTCGAGGTGTGTTCGCCGGAACTGGGTGTGTTGAGACAGAGGATCGAGTGGGAGAAACAAGAGTGTTTGGTAGCGGCGTAGATCTTGACAACAATGTACATCTTGTACGGTCCAAGTTGCAAAATCGATATCCCAGTTTCTATAAGTCGTGTTACATGGATAGATACGGTAGCAACAACACAGGTGCAATACAGAACGAAAACCAAACGACAGCATAGAACTAGGCCCCAAAATGTACATAAAGAATGCGTTGATCTATCGGAATATTCACCTTCTTCATCGTGAACCGCAACGCGCGCGCGGCACGGGTATAATCCAAACGACCCGACTCGTCGATCATCAGTTTATAAAACATGGACGTCACCTTGCTCGTCTCTGCATCGTCCACCGCCCACATCGTCCCAATGACGGAGCGAAATCCAGCAAATTGCATCGCAGAGGCAAGATGGATCGCCTGATCGGGGCTCTCCTTGTCTCCGACAGTCGTATGGCAAGCAGACAGGTACGCAAACTCAGGGTTCTGCAGATCACACTTGATGATGCGCTCGATCGTGAACCGTCCGTCACGAAGAGCGAACGCGGACTCGAATGGCCGGTCCTGGTTGGGTATCCCATGACACGCAAAGTGCGCCCATTCGTGCCTGCCCAGCTCTTCAGCGACATTGGCGATGCAAGAAGCTTCTCCGTCCATGCGCGTAAAGGTAGCACAATCGTTGACGAGTTGTCCAATGTTGTCCAATTCAGCGCTGACAGAAACAAGTTCACTTGCGTTCTTGGCTGCTGATTGACCGATCGCAACGAATTTTGTCCTTTCTCCCGCAGAGCGCGGTGGACTACCTCGTCTGGCACGAATGAGGGCAGTCAATGTGGTGGTGTAGGAAGAAATGTAGAGATCAGAGACGCCCTTTTGGCCCTTTCTAAACGGAGCGGCAGCATGTAGTGGCAAGAGAGAGAACTCGGCCGTAGGACACCACCAAATGCGAGACTGCAGAGGGCATGTTGTCCGAAGAACATCGACAATATGGACAACCAGCTTGTCCCAAAGTTCGCGCAAAAAGATCAAGAACTCTTTCGTCACGTCCATCCTTTTTGCGAGCCGAGTCAAATCATGGAGTTTCGATGTTAAACCTTCAACACCATCTCTCGTAACTGGCAGCGGAATATGAAGAAGATCCTTGTCGTCAAACACAAGGAGCGCGTCGCATCCATACTGACTAGCATTCACAATGATGACAGGTCCACCGCCAGCTGCGCGTCGAAGATCAGAGAAAAGGAAGGGAAGGAGGAACCGAGAGAGACTAGGTAGCTCGCGAATGTCGGACACGACTTTCTGTAGCTGAAAATTGAGTGTGCAAATGCGATCATGCTGGTCTGCACCAGGAGAATTAAGAGCGTTTCGGATGAACAAAGTCAGGCGAATGTAATCCTCTACCAATGCCTTCCCCGCTAAGCCTGAAGAAGCGACGTCTTCTAGTGGGGAACGGAGGCGAGCGAGCTGGGTCCAGAAAACGCCACGACCTTGTTCGAGAAGTTCGACCGCTTTGACAGGAGATTGGTTCCGAAGACATGCAGAGAATGCATCTACGGCAAGAGATGACGAGAGAGATTTGAGAACGGCGAGATGGTGAGGTAACGATGGTAAAGAGGTCAAATGTTCAACAAGAAGACGGAGAGCCGTCTCGTATGCAAGAATGGTGGTGTGGTGGTTGAATTCCTTGGCTTTGCTGACCCACGCTTTCGCAACGGACAAATCAGATGAAGACACTGCTTGCGAAAGATGCTCTAGTTCGGCATAGAGACTGAAAATGGTGTGTTTATCACTTGCTTGACCTAGTACTTTGAACCGTTCGTAGAAGTAAACTGCAAGATTGTTCAAGGACATGGAGCGATGTGGATGCCCTGGTGGGCGAAGTGAGAGCGCGTCTCGATCGAGAGTAATCGCCTCGTTGAGGTCATCAATCCTCCTGAGTTGATTGTACCGGGAGAAGAGACGAGTCGCAAGGTTGTTCAAGGACATGGAGCGATTTTGATGTCCCGGTGGGCAAAGTGAAAGCGCCTCTCGATCAAGAATAATTGCTTTGTTGAGGTCATCCATCCCCTTGAGCTGGTTGTTCCGGTAGGAGAGATGGTTCGCAAGATTATTCAAAGACATGGAGCGATCTGGATGTCCTTGCGTGCAAAGCGAAAGTGCATCTTGGGTGAGAATGATTGCTTCATTGACATCATCGATCCCCCCAAGTTGCTTGTATCGATCAGAGAGGTGATTCGCAAGATTGTGCAGGAACATGGAGCGACCTGAATGTCCTGGTGGGCAAAGAGAGAGAGCATCCCGTGCAAGATCAATTGCCTCGTTGAGATCATCAACCCCTCCGAGCTGCTTGAACCGATCGGAGACACGATTTGCAAGATTGTTCAGGGACAGGGAGCGGTTTGGGTGTCCTGGTGGGCAAAGCGAGAGTGAGTCTCGGCTAAGAACAATTGCTTCATTCAGATCATCAACTCTCCCGGACAGGCTGTACCGATCGGAGAGACGAGCGGCGAGATTGATCAAGGACGAGGTCCGAAGTCGGTGTCCTGTGGGGCAAAGCGAGAGTGCATCTCGGGCAAGAGAAATGGCATCGTTGAGGTCATCCATTCCCCCGAGCTGCTGGTACCGATTAGAGAGATCAGCCGCAAGATTGTTCAAGGATTCGGGGCGGTCCGGGTGTCCTGGCGGGCGAAGTGAGAGAAGTTCTCTATCAATAACAATTGCCTCGTTGAGGTCATCCATTCCTCCGAGCTGCTTGTACCGAGAGGAGAGATAACTTGAAAGGTTATTCAAGGACATGGGACGACGTGGGTGTCTTGGCAGGTAAAGTAAAAGTGCGTCTCTGGTGAGAGCAATCGCCTCATTGAGATCATCAATACCCCCGAGTTGGTTGTACCGATTTGAAAGATTAGCTGCAAGATTGATCAAGGTCATGGAACGGAGTGGATGTCCTGATGGGCGATACGAGAGTATGTTTCGGGCGAGAATGATCACCTCGTTAAGGTCGTAAATTATGCCAAGCTCCTTGTACCGATAGGAGAGATGATTTGCGAGATTGTTCAGGAAGATGTAACGATCTGAATGTCCTGACGGGTGAAACGAGAGTGCATCTCGGTCGAGAATAATCACCTCGTTGAGATCATGAATCCCACCAAGCCGGTCGTATCGATCGGATAGACTACCTGCAAGATTGATCAAAGTCTGTAACCGAAGTGGATGTCCTGGCGGGCGAAACGAGAGCGTGTCTCGGGCGAGAACAATTGCCTCGTCAAGGTCATCCATCCTCCCGAGCTGCTTGTACCGAAAGTGGAGTGAAACGCCGAGATCGTTCAAGAACGTGGAGCGATTTGGGTGTCCTTGTGGGCAAAGCGACAGTACGCCCCGGGCAAGAACAATTGCCTCGTTGAGATCCTCAATTCTCCCGAACTGTTGGTGTGAAGCTCGGAGACTTCCTGCACGCTGATTGAGGTTGGCAATGCTCAGTCGGTCATCATTTTGAGGGCAAATATCTGTGTGTATTATACCCCTGTTGACATGAATCTTACCTTCTTCCAGAACCCAGTGAGTGATAGCGTTATTTACATTTGAAAGAAACATTTTAACTAGACAAGGGGGTCAAATCCCTTTTTATGCCAAAGGGTCGAGACGAGTGTCCTTACAAGACTGACGCATGGTTCAGGCTGGTGATCTCAGGAAGAGCAGATGGTGTCAGTGAGCTGCGGACTCAGTCAACGGTCACTGACCAGACTCGGCAGTCGCCGTCAGGGCCATCCCTCCCCTCGTTTGTCAGTCCTAGTCCCCACAACAGGCTTGAAGACTCATACCTGGAGCATGGTCCACCGTGATATATAGCTGCACCGTTGTACGTTTTAACCTTGTCTTGCTCATTGTAGAGTGATGCGAACAAGCACGACAGGCGGAGCGCTACGATAACTATAACGGAACAAAAACAAGATAATAGTCCGTTCGTCTCTCCGCCGCTTGACCAAGAAAAGAACACGAACCTAGATGATTATCTTCCCCTCTCATTCGAACGTCTACATCCCACGTCCCACGATGTTCATGGAGATTGGCGCCGTTGCTGGTATCGCTGTGCTGACGGTCTACGTTCTGGAGTACTGGTCTCACAATTCCAGGCAATCAAAGGGATTCCCACTCCCCCCAGGGCCACCTAGGATGCCCTTGGTTGGGAATTTGTTCAATATGCCTCGCGAGAGAAAATGGCTAAAGTTTCACGAATGGAAACACCAATATGGTATGGTTATTTCAACTTGCCTTGATAATGGCTGACTAGGTGGTCTAGGTGACGTCGTCTATACGGAGGTGCTGGGAAACCAGATGCTTATTCTGAACACTATGGAGGCCGTTTCGGACCTGCTTGAGTCGCGACCAACAATCTACTCTGATCGTCCAACGTTCACCATGGCAGGTGAGCTTATGGGTCTCAACAATGTAAGCACTGTATTTCAGAACATGTATGGGTTGCTGACGCCAGCAGGTACACAGAGTATTCATTTCAGTCAATACGGAGAAGAATGGAAAAGACAACGAAGGTTCACACATATGGCTTTGAGTCCGGAGGCAGTGAAAAAGTATGACTCTGTGGGAGATTTTGTTGCGAAATACGTGGACACACTTTTCAGCGATCCAGGCAGCTTTGAACGGCAGCTTCGTCTGTGGGTCGACTAAGCCTGGCCCTTCACGAATATTGCGACTAAATTCACCTTTTTTTTAGCGCAGTCGGACGGGTAATCTTGTCTGTGACGTATGGGATACCGGTAAATGCGCCTGATGACCTGGTAAGGTTCACACCTACCGGTTTTCTTGTTCTGATGTGTTACAGTACATCACGAATGCAGAGCGAACCAATGAGATAGTGGCAGAAGCCATGATGCCTGGAGCATTCCTCGTCGATTTCCTCCCTTTCTGTGAGCCTCGCTCTTGAACAAATCTCTGGGGTTTGATCAATATTTCGATTTCCAGTAAAGTACTTGCCAGAATGGCTCCCATTCAATCACATCCCCCAAACTGCGGCGCGCGGGCGAGCACAGATTCTGAACCTGATCACGCGTCCCTATGAACATGTCAAAAAAGAACGAAAGCAAGGAACGAATCTGCCTTCATTCACGTCTGAATGTCTAGACACGTTCGAGTCTGATGATCCGGAGGTGCAGGCTGCTGTCGAACATACTCTTCTCTGGTCTGCGGGGTCGATGTACGGAGGTGAGTACCGAATTCTGTGGCGCACTCTAGTCCCGATAGTAATGATCAAACAGGTGGTGTAGAAACGGTGCGTGCAAGGCATCACGTTGAGAGACCTGATATCGACTTGCGCTCTAGGCTTACTCCACGACGCTAAACTTCATACTCGCCTTGGCACTGTACCCTGAAATCCAGGTGAAGTTAAAGGAAGAGCTTTTCCAAGTTGTCGGAACAGAGCGTCTACCAACACTCGAAGATTGTGACTCATTGCCATATCTGCAGGCGACGATCAAAGAGGTACTGCGGTGGAGGCCTACCGTTCCATTAAGTATTGCTCGTCAGACGAGGACGGCAGACTTTTACAAGGGTATGTGTGAGTCCCTGGGGCCGTGTGCATATTGACCGTGGTGTCGTAGGGTACTACATTCCAGCGGGTACGATCGTACTTCCGAACGTGTGGTATGTATCGTATAATTGAGCAATGAGCACCTAACAAGTGGTATTGGCAGGGCCATCTCAAGAGACGACAAGAGTGGATTCCACCCCGAAGAATTCGTACCAGAGCGTCACCTCGCAGACATGGCAAAGGAAACGGCACGCGATCCAAACACATTCGTCTTTGGGTTTGGACGAAGGTATGCTGCATACCAGTTCTGTGCGGATGGTATCCAATCTTGCTTGACAGGGCGTGTCCAGGCAAATATTTGGGGAGCAACATGGTGTACACGCTGTTTTCACATATCATCGCTACACTCGATGTCTCGAAAAAAAGAGATGCTAATGGACAGGAAATTCTGCCGTCCCCGGAATACACCGATGGGGTTGTGAGGTGGGTTTATACTACCTCGACAGCCTGGGTGAATGCTGATGGTAGAATCGACAAAGCCATCCACTAACATTTGAGGTGGATATCCGGCCTACTTCCGAGGAGGCGATCTCGATCGTCAAGGACAAGGTCGCACAGGTCTCTTAAATGCGCAAAGGTATTGATGTACTTGGTTTGGCTCTTTCCCTCTTTCTCTGAGGATTCATTACCCTTCTGCCCCTTCACCCCACAAGTACAACTGACGCTGAAAGCCAACTTTTTTGGAACATGTATATTACATTGAGCCAGTTAACAATGAACGAGACAAGCTCTGGACCGCGGTGGTGACAATCTGCCGAGTATAGGGTTTCAATGCTGTACTCATCTGCTGACGCTTGCTCGTCACGGTAGTCCGAATTCGCGAATGCTCTGACGGAAGCTGTACCGACGCCGCAACTTGGCGTGGCACCAATGACCACGCCGATCCCATGCCCTACGATATTCATTTGATATGTGACTAATACAATCTGCAGAAGGACTCCTGCCTGCGTTGTTAAATGTTCCTTACGTGCGTCGCGAACTTGCCCTCAGTGTTGGCCTCACTTGCAAGGGTACTACTCACTGCCACACCATTCCTTAGACAAAGTCGGACACGGGTGCAAACATATTCCATTCAAATCCTTCGCATCAAACACAAGCCACCTTTGCTAATATTGTACATACGTTCGAAGCCATCTTTTATTTTCTGCATTTTTCTCTTTTTTTGTTCTTTTTTTTTCGCGCAAGCGGTGTAGGAAAAAACGGCGCAACGGGAAAGCTTCAAACAACACGCGGCCAGTCAGTCATTCGGGGTGGCATGCAGGCCACGTTCACTTCTTCACAGGCTCAAACTTCCACTGCTGGTTTTCCGCCGGCAACGTCGTAAACGCTCCGAGGAGAAGCTGTCACGGATTGTGTATAGGGTCTGTATACGAAACGAGTAAACAACATCTCACCGGTACACGATCGCCGTCCTTGATGAATTGCAACTGAAGATCTCTGGCTTTAAGGCTTTTGAGGGGGGGAAGCGTCAATAAAAGATGAGGAGGAGCACGGGATGACCAACTTGTATACGCCTGAAGAAACTTGAACAACGGTCCAGGGAGTTGGGTTTTCAGAAGCAAAGACTGCGGAGCCCTATTGGGAGTTATACAGGTTGGTCCAAGTTAGTCGCTCACCACTTAGTCAACATACCTTGGAAGCAACGTATGTGCTCGCATAAAAGCCACGAGCAGTAGAATTCTCGAGGGTGATCTGGTTGTTGCCAACGTTCTTGACGATCCACTTCCAAGTCGGTGAGTGACTAGTTATCTCTTGGCATAAACTGTCCGCGCACCTGCAGGTTGGTATGGACCTGGTCATGCCAACTGGCAAGCGCAGAGTACGGAAGACCCTCTACAAGGTCAACGATTGACTTGGGATACGCAACATTGCGGATATAGTATGTGCCATCAGCGATGGGGGTAGTCATGGTTGCTGAGAGTACTGTGTAGACGATCTCAGAGGTGCATTCAACGGACAGTCAAAGTCAGTATTTATACGTTTTCCAAGCTCAGATTTCAACTAATACGGAAAATTGAACCACATGGCGAAAGATGGGTTGGCGCACTAGTTCGGCTTGCAAAGTGTTACATGTGAACTGCTTGAGAATTGGTGTCCTTAGAGCCGGTTCATGGACACCATGTGAGCCAGGACGGGTGAAGCATCTTTACCTATCAAGGCAGCAGTGATGAAATAAGAAGCACTTACGTTTGCCGCGCATTCACTGAGGATTATTCTCCGGTGATTGATTGTGAAGAAGTGAGGCCAAACCTATAATAGAGCAGGTGCAATGCATAGCCTGGCATCCATGGTCAGGTGTGAATTCGGAACTCGCTCGTAATGCTGCGTAGAGCAGGCGCAACAACAAAAGGTCGGCGTAACTTGGATTCTTCTGAAGGCGGTGGAGTCACGGTGCAAGAATGGGACTTGGCTTCCCGTTTATTTGACGCTCTATCTGCATCATGATGGAATGGAACAAGGTTTTGCCTGTGCCACGTGCAGCGCCCACTTGCAGAGAATTTAGATTGGATCAGTGCGTCAAATTACCAGTATAAACTAACCACTCTCGACAAGAGATAGATACTGACTTTATGGGTGCACTAGACCAACAACAATCACTGTTAGCTACGAGGTCCACCGACATATTGACAAAGTAATCGGACATACTGGAAGTTGCCTGACGACCGTCTGCGTGTGGCCTCGACTCCGTTCGATCACCGCTTCCAATGTTGTAGCAAATATGATACATCTCTGTGGATGGCGTATCAGGTGTACTTTTCAAGAGTGGTTCCATCAACCACCCGGTCTGGGCCGCGGTTGCTTTTCATGCAATGGCCACACGTTGGGAAGCATTTATGCTTACGCACCCTCCATCCCTGCATCGCCGTGATCCCCGTGGCGTTGACGGAAGAAATATCATCCTCCAGTGCTATTGGCCCCGGTTGTCTAGGAGGCGGGTAGATGGACGCAAGTGAATAGAAATAGGTAAGAGAGGTGGAACGGACTTGCCAAAACGATTAAGGCGGGGGCGAGCATGAACTTCCAGAACTCAATGCGCGGAATGGGTCGGGCTGGGCCACAGATAGCCCCCTTGTGACACTAGTGTTTGCGGTCCTTCTGTACACCGTACAGCATCGACCCGCCCTTCCTTTGCAGTGTTCACGCGGTCCTCTCCCTGGAGCGCATTCACGCCCACACCACCTGCGCACTCCCGGTGACTCGTTCAATC
>JBBPUD010000762.1:0-10262 GCA_038094475.1 Phylloporus aff. rhodophaeus
GGGTGGGGTGAGTATTAGATTTGTTCTGTTGGCAGATGGCGCAACCGGTCACGTATTTGCGCACCATGGTGGCAAGACCAGGCCACCAGTATTCCCTGGTAACAAGCTGGCGTGTTTTGAGATTCCCCGGATGTCCTGCCGACGGATGGTCGTGATGTTGGGCAATAACATCTTTTCGTAACGTTCCTTCTGGAGGAACATAAACCCGTCCTTGGTACAACAGTATACCATCGGTGAACTGCCAATCGGAGAGTCGGGATCGGAATTTGGAGGGGAGTCCTTCCATTGCTTGCAGCGTGTCTAAAATAAGTGGGTCGGATGAGGAGGAGGCGCGGAGTCGGTCGTTGAATGTAGTGTCAATGGAACGCACAAACAAGTGTGCAGGGAGAAGAGTGATATCGTCGTTGTCGTCATCTGTGGGAGGTAGGAGATCCGGTCGGCGAGATAATGCATCCGGTGCTACGAGTGCCTTTCCGGGTACATGGTCGATGTGGAGGTCGAAATCTGCAAGATCAAGCATCCAGCGAGCTTGACGTCGGTTCAACTTTTGGGGTTGACGGAAGTAAGTAAGGTTTTTGTGATCCGTCCATACCTGTACTGGGAAGGGAGATCCCAGGAGGTAATGTTGCCATGCTTGTAAGGCCCGAATGACCGCTAAAAGTTCGCGATCATAGATGGCGTAGTTGCATTCAGCTGATCCGAATGTTTGTGATAGATAGCCACAGGGATGCCAGTCACCGTTCCCGTCTTGTTGGAGTAACACTCCTCCGGAGGCGTGTTTGGACGCATCGGTGGCGATTGCAAAGGGTCTAGAGATGTCTGGGAAGGCAAGGACAGGTTCTGAGGTGAAAATCGTTTTAAGGCTATCAAAAGCCTTAGCGCATGCATCTGTCCAGATCCAGGGAGCGTCTTTCTTTGTGAGATCAAGAAGTGGTCGTGCAATGTCAGAGTAATGGGGAATGAATCGTCTATAGAAATTGGCGAAACCTAGGAATGACCGAATATCTTTGACTTTGGTTGGTGTTGGCCATTCATCAATTCCTTTGAGTTTCGTAGGATCCATGGCAATCTGTCCAGGTCGGATGATCATGCCCAGATAGTCCACTTCTTCGACGTTGAACCGACATTTTTCCAGTTTGAGGTATAGGTCCAACTCCTTCATTCGCTGGAGGACTCTTTTAGTTCGTTCAATGTGAGTTTGTTTGTCTGGGGAGAAGATAAGAAGATCGTCCATGTAGACGACCAGCCATCCTTCAGCGATGAGGTCACGGAAGGAGTCGTTCATAAATCTTTGGAATGTAGGGGGTGAGTTGGTCATGCCGAAGAACATGACCATCGGTTCAAAGAGTCCCTTGTGAGTAATGAAGGCCGCCTTCCATTGGTCTCCGTCTCTGATCCGGACGTTGTTGTATCCCCATCGGACATCAAACTTGGTGAAGACTTTGGCGTCCTTCAGTTTGTCCATAAGGTCAGAGATCAAGGGAAGTGGGTATGCGTCTCGGACTGTATGTTCGTTAAGGTATCGATAGTCTTGACAGGGTCGAAGTCCTCCGTCCTTCTTCTTGACAAAGAAGAAAGGGGAGGCCTGTGGGGAGGTTGAGGGTCTGATCTTCCCTGCCGCTAGGTTCTCCTCAATAAAATCTTCCGTCGCCTTCTTTTCATCAGGGGATAAGGGATAGATCTTTGCAATTTTAGGAGTGAAGGAATCTTTGAGGTTGATAGGATGGTCATATGGTCGTGATGGGGGAAGATGATCGGTGGACTCTTTTTGGAAAATGGAGGCGAACTCCTGGTACTCTTTGGGTAGTTCGGTTTTCCTCTTCGTCTCGTCCATGGCTAGTTGGGTAGACATGGTAGTCTTTCCAATGGTTCGTTCCAATTTCTTTGTTACCACGGACGTGGGGAAGAAGTGAGAAGCCGACTTCTGAATTCGTTGAAGAGCGTAAGTGGAGTACGCTCGTCGGAGATATCCATCCGGCGTTTCTTTCCCAGTGAAGGGATTTACCCTTTCCGTTTGTTCTTTCTTAGACGACGAAGTTTTCAGGGATTTCCTTTCCAAGTTATGTCCAACCGCGGAAACGTGAGCAAAGTATAGATTTGTGGACTCGTCTTTCCCCTGATCAATGTCGATGGTTTTCTTCTTCCAATCGATCCTTGGGTTTGCCTTTTGAAACCAAGGCATTCCGAGAATAGCGTTTTCTTGGCCAAGGTGCATTACATAGAAGAATACCTTCTGTGTCACGGTTGCCAGGCGGACATAGAGAGTGACTCCAAATCTGATGGGTCCTTTACTGTTTTGGGTTTGGTCGGCGTTTCGTACGATGAAAGGGGAATGTAGTTTTTCAAGTGGGATTTTGTGCTTGTGGACAAAGTCCCAGTCGATGCAGGATATATCTGCTCTGGAATCTAGGAGGACTGAGGTGTTGACGACTTTCAATGTTCGGCTTGGGCAGACAAGGGAGGCGGGGGCAAGAAGTGTCCTAGA
This sequence comes from Phylloporus aff. rhodophaeus, assembly GCA_038094475.1. Classification (NCBI taxonomy): domain Eukaryota; kingdom Fungi; phylum Basidiomycota; class Agaricomycetes; order Boletales; family Boletaceae; genus Phylloporus; species Phylloporus aff. rhodophaeus. Next base: position 2,486 of record JBBPUD010000762.1, read on the forward strand.
TTCATTGTCTGCTACGATTACAGGTGAGCATTGTGTCGAAATGGAGGGTCCTTGCGTCGAATGAGGCCCTCCTCTCAAAAATCCTTTTCAAGCGTTCTCTGGAGACGGGATACATAGGGTTCTTCATCATTGTCCTCGATCTCCTCAAGTTTGGGAAGTTCGTCATCTTCGGTCACCTCTCTGGCCTTCTTTTCTTCTTTCGGCTTGGGGGTTACCCTTCTCTCGTCTCTGGTACGGCTGGTTTGTCCGTGATTCGGACAGTCCCTCATGAGTCCTCTTTTCCCACAAGTAAAGCAGAGTCCTTTGCGTCGGTACTCGTCTTGTTGTTCCCGGGAGAGGCGGACTCGATCAACATCCATGGTGTTGGGATCTTTGGTGTGGGAGTGGGAGGTTCCTGGAAGGTAGGTGCGAGTAGTGGGGAAGGTCCTCTTCTTTGCGGCAGGGTGTCGAGAGGAGAGTTGGTCGAAGTGGTCATGGTATGCCTGGAATTCTTCGGCCTTTGTGTACCAATCCTTAATGGTAGTAGGTTTGGTTCCTGAATGGTAGATCTGTCGGGTGAGAGTGGGGTGGAGTCCTTCTGCGAAGAGTCTGCAGAGGACTGTTTCATCCGTGACGAGGCTTCGGGCCGCGGCAATCTTAAATTGAGATATATAGGAGGTAACGTCATCTCCTTTCTGCGTCAAGTTCTGCATTTTGGTGAGAGCTTGTCCGGGTTGGTCAGTGGTCAGGAAGCTCTTCTCAAGGTCTTTGATAAAAGCGTCATAGGTTCCAAACGTCTTAGACGAGATAACTTTGGAAGTGAAGGCGGTGGCCCAGGCTTCAGCAGCTCCCTTCTTCATGAATGAGAGAATGAATGCAATGCGTTTCTCATCTGAGTCGTAGGTAGTGGTGTTGACAAGGAGGTATATCTGTGCTGAATTGAGCCATCCAGTGAAGGTCTCTTCCTTTCCATCATAGTCTGAGGGTATGCCAAGGCGTAATTCTTTCGAGGCGGAGGTATTGCTCATAGGGGAAGGGGAAGGGGTTCGAGTGGGAGGGAGAGGAGCGGGGGAAGGAGGAGGAAGTGCAGGATGAGAGGTTTGGGGACGAGCAGGGTTCTGGGGATTCTGGTAGGGGTTTTGCCACGAAATGTTGGGCAACTTCAGTGACTACTAGATAGTAGTCATTCAAGAGGAAGCTAGATCTTTTGTTACGTTTAGTCCCGGGTAGGGCCTTAACGTAGACCTTTGGTAGCTTGGTCAAGGATTCAGTGAAGTCCGAAGACTTAGTTGCTGCGATGTGAAACAATGCAGAATCGATGGGCGAAGCTAGTAGCCCGAGAGTTCTGAGTCAAGAGAGTCGATTGATGTAAAGGTAAGATCTAGCTTAAAGTACAAGTATTCGAGACGACAGTTTATATACTATGTGAGATGTGCAGCAGCACTGGGAAAGGGAAGTGGTACGATGTGGTAGGAATTATGTGATTGGTCGTCAAGAATAGATCAAGAAATGAAGATCAAAACGAGAATAAGGAAAACACAGCCATTTGATGGCTGTCAACGAAACAACTATGCGACAGAACAATAGTCCGGTTAAGTAAAACGCCAGTAAAGCAGCATGGTGACGAATGATAAAGAAAAGAATAAAGTGCCCACCCATGTCTCTCGCAAGTCCTCGTAGACAAATCGTAACAGTACCATCCCACTCCACCCATCACAATGGCATGGCCTGGTAGTCCGCCTGTCAGAAGAGTCTTTCACAGTTGACACAGCCCTTTGTTTCGGATTTGGACCCTCTGGGGGAATATATGGCAATCTCGGCAGTGCAGGAGCAGACATATTCCGAGCAGCAGGGATCGGCCCAATTCTTCGATGGGTAGATGACCACCTTTTTATCCACATACCAGTCCAGCATCTTAACACCTACAACATCCACCGCAGCACAACCGCAGCCCGAATCCAGAAAGCACACAACCCAGTCACAAAGGGTGGCCACACCTGGTTTCAAGGAGGCCAACAACCAAACGGACTGTTAGAAGAATTCAACGACGATCACTCCTTCCCGCTGCGTGACCTATCTAACACATCAACCAGGGACCCGACCAATGCTGCCTTCTGCTACAACATAAGCGACATAGACCAGGTTTCCAAACTCCTCGGCATACCCTGGGAGCCATCCAAGGACATCCCCTTCTGCTCCAACCCAACGTTTATAGGCTTCACATGGTACCTAGAAACCCGCACAGTCCAACTAGCAGAATCCAAACGCACCAAGTACATCCAGGCACTCACAGACTGGTGCACGAAGCGTGCGCACACACTAGACGAGGTTCAATCTATTCTCGGAAAACTAGCCCATGCCTCAAATGTAATCCCACACGGCCGCCCATACCTGACAAACCTCGAAGCCATGCTCCCAATATTCGGCGACCTCCCTTTTCTCCCACAAACCCCACCAGGCGCCACGCAGGATGACATCGCTTGGTGGCTGGACACACTTCGCACGGTACCACCACCACTACCCATCCCGTCCCCCACCCCCATAAAAACTCTCGACGCCTTCACAGATGCATGCTCATCAGTCGGAATCGGCATCATCCTCAATGGGAAGTGGCGCGCTTGGGTTCTTCGCCCCCATTGGAAAACAGAAGGGCGTGACATTGCATGGGCTGAAAGCATTGCCCTTGAACTCCTCGTGCAACAGATCCTCCACTCTGGAGCCACCGCCATGCATTTTGCTGCGTACGGAGACAATCAAGGGGTCATCAAAGGATGGAAAAGAGGTCGCAGCCGCAACCGCAGTGTTAACGCCGTGTTCAAACACATTTTCGCCACATTGGCCGACTCTCATAGCATCCTGCATGCACGATACATCCACACCTCAGAGAACCCAGCCAACCCCATTTCGCGCGGAATTTATCCCTCAGTCACTGAGCTCCTCCCAGAGATCCCAATCCCCCCTGCCCTCCACACATTACTCCTCAACTACGACGGATCCCCACCATGCTAGCAGACAACCACGCACCCAACAGATAACAGCAGCGGTGAGGCTTGCATCCCAACCCCAGGAAGCAAACACCCCCCCGACGCAGGCAAATGCCAACCCAAGCTCCCCCACACGGCCACCCTGCCCTGCCAAAGACCGCCTCCTCCTGTGGCGGCCAGCTCTTCCCCGGACCATGTCCCACCCCCTCACAGCATCTGACACCCAGCGTGTATACAACGTACTGTGTAACACATGGTCACCATCCACACGGGAGACATACAGATCCGGCCTGCTGGCTTTTCACACCTTCTGCGACATCAAAGGAATCTTGGAGGAAGCCCGTGCCCCAGCATTGCCAGACCTCATCACAGCTTTCATCTCAACGCTAGCAGGCACCTACGCAGGCAGCACAATTGTCAACTACGTCAGTGCGATCGGCGCCTGGCACACCCTACACGGCCTCAACTGGTCCGACATCCAGTCATCCCAGACAGAAGCCCTCCTGAAAGCCGCCAAAGTGTCAGAGTCTAAATAGGGGCAGCAATGCCCAAACTCAGAATGTGCTGCAGAGAGAGCAAGACACAACTTAATTACCTAAATAGGGGCAGCAATGCCCAAACTAAGTTACATGAGTAAAGTGTCTAATTAGGAATGGAAGAGCCTCACCTCAGAATGTGCTGCAGAGAGAGCAAGACACAACTGAGGTGAGGAGGTGAAGTTTGAAGGTTTAAAAAGGTCGAAGTTATGCGCGCGCTTAACTCCGGAAAACTCCGGATCAGAGATAGGCAAAAATAGGCGTGTCGAAGAAGGAAACCACAAAGAGTAGGACACGGGCGGGTTAGGAACGCCACCACGCTGCAAGCATGAGGCTTAACTATACTAAAGGGAGATAGAGTAAGTCCGAAAGGGTAAATCGAGCGGGCAAGTTTGAAATGCTCCGGAGTTGGTGCGTCGTGGATTCCGGAGTTCCGGAGTTAGACTTTGACACCAATGCCTCTTCAATGTATGTTTTTTTTGTTTGTTCTTCAAGGTAAGTCGCTATCCTGCTCTAAGATCTATGCTGATCATTTCTTGTAGCTTTGTTGCTCATGCGCTATTCAGTCCTGCCGTCGTTCTGGCCTTTTGTGCCATGCCATTTATCCCGCCTCCATACCACCCCACCCGACAATGCATCAACTGTGATGCGATTGCCCCACTACGCTTCACCTCAGTCAATAATCCAAAACATGCTAATTGCCCTTACTATGTGGTATGTTATACTCTTTGGTGGGAATTCATTACCCTTGCTGACCTCACATTCCACTAGTGTTCTCCTCCATGTAAATTGTTCTGTTGGGCTGATGGCCTGTGTTACAATTCTTTCCATTTACCGTAATATTCTTCTTATCACTCGTCGTATCTCGTTCCTCGCTCCTCCCTTTATCTTTGTAGAACGCGATGAGCATGCGCTCATCATTCTTGATCCGTCATCCATCTCACTGTTCAACCAGTGACGTGTATCTTCGTACAGGTTCTCTCATTAGAGTTCCTGTTTCCTTCTTGTTCCTGTTTCACATTGCCTTGTCCTTGATCTTGTTTCGGACAGCCTTTCTCCGCAGTCCAGTTCTCTCGTACTGGCTTAGTACTCCCATATTCCATCGTGTTCTTTGACCTTCTATTGCTGCGCGTCTCATCAGTATAAATACGTAGAAGTAGACACTCGATGTATTCATACTTGATCTACACAATACAAGTGTACATCTTGTGTCATCCCTTGAGAACATCATTGAGAACTCTTTGGCGACGTTGTCGTACCTCTCCGTGAGCGTCCTCCGTCAAACGAGTAACGTTCAAACCCTTGTCCTCGCCTTGGTACACTTTGTGTAACAAAAGATCAAGTATCTCCCTTGTCCCTCCTATCTAGGAGAAGGACACCCCCATAGCAAACATTTCCCACAGAGACCAAGCCCTTCGTCGTGCTTACCGCGTCCCAGAAGACGACGACGAACAAAGAACCACCCAGCAACCATCACCTAGACGAGTTCTTGGATCCTCATATTCCCCAGCACCACCCGCAAGCCCTCTAGCTTTACCTGCTCCTCGTATGCTCCCTGCCATCGAAGCACCGCAGACCTTGACCACTCCGAGACCACCATCGTCACTATCACCATCCCAGTCACCTAGTCTCTTTGCACCATCGCCCCCACCCATGTCTTCTGAGAAACCCACCGAACTCCAAGCTGCTCTACCAGCAGACTTCTCCAGAAAACCGGTAGACGCAGTCAGATGGATTAAGGCCATGAAAGCCTACTTCATCATCAACAAGAAACTCTATGCTGATGACGCGACCAAAGTCTTCACTTGCCTCAGCAAAATGTTGTCTACGGAAAGGGCAGCTGCCTTCGCCGAAACCTGGTATGACAGGTTGGCCGACCCACTCCTTGAAGAAAAGGAGAAGACATTCGACAAGTTAGTCGAAAACTTTGAAAAGACATTCTACCCCTTTGATATCCAAGCCACCGCTCGATTCCAGCTCCCATATCTTCGTCAAACCGCCTTTAGAGAACCCGACAACACCATCAACGACGGATTTCAGAAGTTCATCTCTGATTTCCTAGGAACCGCCGCCAAGTCTGGCATCACCGACCAACAAACGCTCATAGGATACTTTGCTACTGGTTGCGACCAAAAGATCACCGACATGGTCTTATCCATGAGCGAACTTCCCACAGACTTGAACGCGTGGATCAACAAGTCCACGCAATTCCACACCCAGAAAGCCCGCATGACAGCCATTAGGAAAGGCACTCCCCAGACTCACGCTATGCTCACCCCTTCTGCTCCTCACTTCGTCCCTCAACCCGCCCCTCACATCAGAGATCCAAATGCAATGGATGTAGACTCCATCCGAGTCTCCAAACTCACCCCCGAAGAACGTTCCAAATGCATCAAAGAAGGATGTTGCTTCAGATGCCGAAAGACTGGGCACAACGCCCAGAACTGCAAGATGTTCGCTGCCTCCACCCCACAGAACATTCGCTCTGTCCTGACTCCAGCACCTAAGGAACCTGTCGTTCCAAAGGAAGCCCCTGCTGCTCCACCATCCACGAACCCGCTCGATGTCTATGTCAACCAACTGAGAACTAAAGGATGGAAGGACGAAGAAATCCACCAGACGCTTAGAGCCAACTATGAGGAACCAGCCGAAATCTCTCTCTTAGATGTGAAGGATTTTCTCTAAGGGAAGATGTCCCGACATCTTCTTCCCATGTACTTGTAGCAATGCCAAATGAAAACACATTCCGTTTCCCCGTTTCGCTACAAGTACCCAAGCAAACCGTCGACACCACTGCTCTGCTTGACAGTGGCGCCTCTGGAAATTTTATCGACATCTCTCTTGTCCCCAAACTCAGGTTAGGATGCCAAGTACTTCGAAAACCCGTTGTCGCATACAACGTTGATGGTACCAAGAATAAAAAGGGTACCATCAAATGGAAACTCTTCGCACAAATCTCCTTCCCTTCATTCTCACAGAAAGTCGAGTTCATGGTCACTTCTCTCGGTAAATCACAAGTTATCCTCGGGATGCCCTGGCTTCGTCAATGGAACCCTGACGTAGACTGGACCAACATGCGACTTTCCATAGACTCCCCAGAAACCCTTCGAAAGATCACCTTGTCTACCCAGCTCACCCAGGAAAATGCCCCGTTGAAAAAGAGATTCCAATGTGGTGCAAGGACTTCGCCGATGTCTTCGCTGAAACCACGTTCAACGTTCTTCCCCAACACTGAGACTACGACCACACCATAGAACTTAAACCATCCTTCGTCCCCAAAATCACCAAGGTATATCCATTGAACCCTGCTGAAAAGGAGGCGTGCAAAACGTTTGTCGAAGAAAACCTCGCTACTGGTCGCATCATCCCTTCCAAATCCCCCCAAGCCTCGCCATTCTTCTTCGTACCTAAGAAAGACAGCTCGCTACGCCCATGCCAAGACTACCGCTACCTCAACTTGCACACCATCTGAAATGCATATCCCCTACCACTCATCTCTGAGCTCATCGATGACATGAAAGACTCGACGTTGTTCACCAAGCTCGACATTAGATGGGGGTATAACAACATTCGTATTCGAGAGTCGGACCAATGGAAAGCGGCATTCATTACCCCTCTGGGCCTCTTCGAACCCACTGTCATGTTCTTTGGATTCAACAACACCCCCTCCACGTTCCAGGCATTCATGAATCACATCTTCGCAGATATGATCTCAGAACGATGGCTCAAGATTTACATGGACGATCTCGGCATCCACACCCAACATAACATCGAACTACATCACTCCAGGACTAAACGCGTACTACAGCGACTTTGTGAACATGGACTCTTGATTAAAATCTCTAAATGCTCTTTTAACGCACCCCAGATGGAGTATCTTGGTATGATCATCGGACAAGGACAAGTCGAGATGGACCCCACCAAGCTCTCTGCGATCAAAGATTGGTCACCGCCGACTTCGGTGAAGGGCATCCATAGCTTCATCGGATTTGCCAACTTCTATCACAAGTTCATCCCCAACTTCTCAGACATTGTTGCTCCCCTCGTACTCCTCACACGCAAGGATCAGAAATGGGAATGGACCCGTCACCAGGACAGAGCGTTCACCCGCCTAAAACTAATCTTTGCATCTACTCCCGTCCTCGCACTCCCGGATGTCTCTTGCCCGTTCTTCGTAATGACCGATGCCTCCCTTCTGGCTGCAGGAGCTGTTCTTCTGCAGGAAGATTCCAATGGAGATCTCCATCCCTGCACCTACTTCTTGAAGACCTTCGCATT
>JBBPUD010000763.1:0-10234 GCA_038094475.1 Phylloporus aff. rhodophaeus
CACAGTCATCACGGACCATAAGAATCTGTCATATCTCAAGGATCCCCGTAAACTCTCTCGCCGACAAGCTCGTTGGTCGCTTTTCCTTCAGGACTATGACATTGTCTGGAAGGTCACTCCAGGCTCTCAGATGGGGCCAGCCGACGCACTCTCCTGCCGAGATCACGTAGACACTGCTGACGACAATGCAGACGCCACCATTCTCCCCAATCCCATAATCATCTCAGCCCTCGACACCTCCCTAATCAAAGGAATCCAATTGTCTTCCCCCTCAGATCCCCTTGTCCTTCGTGCCCTCCAGAACCTAGCTGATGGATCCCCACTCTTCCCTCGCTCTGCCCTAGCTGACTGGTGTTATGACAACGCTCAGTTATTTTACAAAGAACGCCTCTATATCCCTCCCTCGTCTCGACAAGCGCTCCTCGACTCCATTCATTCCTCCCCCACCACTGGTCACATGGGACAATTCCGCACCAAGTCTATTGTCGAACGCGATTTCTGGTGGCCTGGTCTGGCCACCTTCGTCCGGAACTACGTCGCTGGCTGTGCGGTATGCCAGCAAAACAAAGTTAACACCCATCCCACTGTTCCCCCACTCCAACCTATCCCGTCCTCTGTCTCACTTCCTTTCAGGCAACTATCCGTAGACCTTATCACAGATCTCCCGCTTTCCAACAACTTTGACTCAATCATGGTCGTGGTCGACCATGGCCTTATGAAGGGAGTAATTTTATGCCCTTGTTCCAAAACCATCGACGTGGCAGGTGTAGCCAAGCTCTTCTTTGATCACGTCTTCAAACATTTCGGCTTGTATGACTCCATCATCTCCGATCGTGGACCTCAGTTTGCCTCCGCACTTGCCAGAGAACTTGCCCGTCTCCTTCAATACAATCTCAAGCTCTCCACCGCCTATCACCCCCAGACCGACGGACAAACTGAGTGTACCAATCAGGAACTAGAGACGTACCTACGGATCTTTTGCGGTAACAACCCACATCAGTGGGCGGATCACATCACCACTGCAGAGTTCCATCACAACACCGCCCCACACAGCTCGACTAAGGTCTCCCCCTTTTCCTTGATGCTAGGCTATGAACCCAGGAACTTCCCGGTGATCGGAAAGACATTCATCCCCGCCCTGGAAACCCGACTCACCGCATTAGAAGAAGCTCGAAAAGAAGCCCTCGCAGCTCACAACTCCGCTCGCCTCCTCATGTCCAAAAGAACCACGCAGAAATTCTCCCCTTGGAAAGTAGGAGATCACGTCTGGCTGGAAGCCACCAATCTCCGCATTCCCTACCCATCACGAAAATTCTCCCCGAAACGTCATGGACCATTTGAAATCACTCGCGTAATCTCCCCCCTGGTTTATCAACTAAAACTTCCCAGTACCTGGAGAATCCATGATATATTCCACACCGCATTGCTGTCCCCCTTCAAACAAACCGACGTACACGGACCTTCTTTCTCACAGCCCCCTCCTGACATCATTGATGACGAAGAAGAGTACGAAGTAGAGGCGATTCTCTCCCACAAGGGGTCCCCTGGCCGCTATCGGTACCTGACCGCTTGGAAGGGATATTCCTCCGCTGAGAATACTTGGGAACCTGAAACAAATCTTGGGCACGCACAGGAAATCCTAATGGACTATAAAGACCTCCACCGACTACGATAAGACTTCACGTATCTAGGACGTTGTGATCTCTTCGTGAGGCTCCTCCCTGTATGCGTAAATTCTGCTGCTCGTACCTCAAGTCACGCTGGATCTCCCTCATTCCTTTGAATCTATCACTAGCCTTGGACCTCGCTCCCTTGTTCTACTCCCTTGTCCACTCGCCTTTAAGAACGACTGCATGGCAGCCCCACCTTTCTCGGGGCTGGTGCACTCTGTAAACTCCCAAGCCCGAGCCTCAATACGACGTAGATCTCCTGCATGGCAGTCCACCCCCTAGGGATCATGCCCCTTCCTTGACCGGCCACTGGTGCAGGTTGCAATAAATCAACCTTGACGTCCTTGCTCCTTGTCTCCTGTCGTGACTACCACTGTCGCTCCTCTGCCCATCGCTCCCACTGTGCTCTTCCCCCGTTGATTCTCATCGCCCTTCGTTCCTGGCATCTTTCGATCATGTTTCGCATTGCCACCTCTCCTTTCACTGCATTCCCATCATGTTTCATCGTTCTATGAAACATAGCTCACTTGTTTCATCCCATGCGGTGTTCGCATTGCTTTTCTGATTGTTCCTTTCGGTTCATTGAGTCTGGGAACTCAATCGTACAAAGGGGGTATTGTTACAATTTTCTCTCCTTTTCCCTTGTCACCCCTTTTCCCTTCGATCCCCTTCTCCTGTCGCCCCTTGTATCCCCACACTGAAGTACTTTCATCACTTCCTTGATCACCTTGTCACATTCTCTAGCTCCTCGTTTCACTAGCTGATCTCGTACCCTTTTTCTCGTGATCACTCTTCCTACTTCCTTGATCACTCGAATACCTTTATTCCCTTCTCTAGCTTTAGTCTTGATCTCGGTCTCTCCCTGTGTACATGCTTGCCGTTGTCTTAGTAGTGTCTTGTGCCGACACCTCTATAGTTTCCTAGTAGTCTTGTACTCCATACTTGACTAACACAATACAAGTGTACATCTCGTGTCAACCCTTGTGAACTCCTCTGAGAACTCTTTGACGACGTTGTCGTACCTCTTCGTGAGCGTCCTCCATCAAACGAGCCAAGTTCAACCTTTGTCTTCGCTTTGGTACACTTCGTGTAACAAAAGATCAAGTATCTCCCTTGTCCCTCCTATCTAGGAGAAGGACATCACCCTAGCAAACATTGCCCACCGAGACCGAGCCCTTCGTCGTGCTTATCGCGTACCGGAAGACGACGACGAACAAAGACCCACCCAGCAGCCATCCCCTCGACGAGTTCTTGGATCCTCGTACTCCCCAGCCCCACCTTCGAGTCCACTAGCCTTGCCTACCCCCCGTACCTTGCCCGCCATCGAAGCACCTTTGACTCTGACCACACCGAGACCACCATCGTCACCACCTCAGTCACCCAGTCTCTTCGCACCATCGCCCCCACCCATGTCCTCAGAAAAACCCACCGAACTCCGAGCTGCTTTGCCAGCAGACTTCTCCGGGAAACCGGTAGACGCAGTGAGATGGATCAAGGCCATGAAGGCCTACTTCATCATCAACAAGAAACTCTATGCCGAGGATTCGACCAAGGTCTTCACATGCCTTAGCAAGATGCTCTCCACCGAAAGGGCAGCCGCCTTTGCCGAGACCTGGTATGACAGGCTAGCCGATCCACTCCTTGAAGAAAAGGAGAAGACATTCGACAAGTTGGTCGAAAACTTTGAGAAGACATTCTACCCCTTTGACATCCAAGCCACCGCTCGCCTCCAGCTCCCATACCTTCGCCAGACCGCCTTCCGAGAACCTGATAATACCATCAATGACGGCTTCCAGAAGTTCATCTCTGACTTCCTGGGGACCGCTGCCAAGTCAGGTATCTCTGACCAACAAACCCTCATCGGGTACTTTGCCACTGGTTGTGACCAGAAGATCACGGACATGGTTTTGTCCATGAGCGAGCTCCCCGCAGACCTGAACGCGTGGATCGACAAATCCACGCAGTTCCACACCCAGAAGGCCCGCATGGCTGCTATCAGGAAGGGAGCTCCCCAAGCCCACTCTGTCCTTGCCCCTCCCGCTCCCCGCTTTGTCCCTCGACCAGCCCCTCATATCAGAGATCCGAACGCAATGGATGTAGACTCCATTCGGGTCTCCAAACTCACTCCTGAAGAGCGTTCCAAGTGTATCAAGGAAGGACGCTGCTTCAGATGCCGAAAGACTGGGCATAACGCCCAGAATTGCAAGGTGTTCACCACCTCCACCCCGCAGAACATCCGCTCCGTCCCGACCCAGCCACCCAAGGAACCTGTCATTCCTAAGGAAGACCCTGCTCCCCCGCACAACCCACTCGACGTCTACGTCAACCAACTCCGAACAAAGGGTTGGAAAGACGAAGAAATCCACCAGACCCTGAGGGCGAATTATGAGGAACCCACTGAGATTTCCCTCCTAGACGTAAAGGATTTTCTCTGAGGGAAGATGCCCCGATGTCCTCTTCCCCTCATGTACTTGTAGCCATGCCAAATGAAAACGCGTTCCGTTTCCCTGTCTCGCTACAAGTACCTAAGCAAACCGTCGACACCACTGCTCTGCTTGACAGTGGCGCTTCTGGAAACTTTATCGACATCTCTCTCGTTCCCAAACTCAGGCTAGGATGCCGAGTACTTCGTAAACCCGTCGTCGCATACAACGTTGATGGTACCAAGAATAAGAAAGGAACCATCAAGTGGAAACTCTTCGCACGAGTCTCCTTCCCCTCGTTCTCCCAACAGGTCGAATTCATGGTCACTTCTCTCGGCAAATCACAAATCATCCTTGGAATGCCTTGGCTCAGACAATGGAATCCCGACGTGGACTGGACCAACATGCGACTCACCATAGACTCCCCAGAAACCCTTCGAAAGATAACCTTGTCCACCCAGCTCGCCCAGGAAAACGCTCCTGTAGAAAAAGAGATTCCTACGTGGTGCAAGGACTTCGCCGATGTCTTTGCCGAAGCCACATTCAATGTCCTTCCACAGCACCGAGACTACGACCACACCATAGAGCTCAAACCATCCTTCGTCCCGAAGATCGCCAAGGTATACCCATTGAACCCTGCGGAGAAAGAAGCCTGTAAAAAGTTCATTGAAGAAAATCTCGCCACTGGACGCATCATTCCTTCCAAATCCCCCCAAGCCTCGCCGTTCTTCTTCGTACCCAAGAAAGACGGCTCTCTATGCCCATGCCAAGACTACCGTTACCTCAACTCCCACACTGTCCGAAACGCGTATCCCCTGCCACTCATCTCTGAGCTCATCGACGACATGAAAGACTCGACACTGTTCACCAAGCTCGACATCAGATGGGGATACAACAACATTCGAATTCGGGAGTCTGACCAATGGAAAGCTGCGTTCATCACCCCCCTCGGCCTTTTCGAACCCACCGTCATGTTTTTTGGCTTCAACAACGCTCCCTCCACGTTCCAGGAATTCATGAATCACATCTTCGCAGACATGATCTCTGAACTCTGGCTTAAAATTTACATGGACGATCTCGGCATCCACACCCATCGCGACATCGAATTACACCACTCCAGGACAAGACGAGTACTCCAACGACTTCAGGAACATGGACTTTCTGTAAAGATCTCTAAGTGTTCCTTCGACGAACCTAGGATGGAATACCTCGGCATGATCATTGGCCAAGGACGCGTTGAGATGGATCCAACCAAGCTCTCCGCAATCAAGGATTGGAAACCCCCGACCTCTGTGAAAGGTATCCGAAGCTTCGTCGGATTCGCCAACTTCTATCGCAAGTTCATTCCCAATTTCTCTGATATCGTCGCTCCTCTCGTCCTCCTCACTCGAAAAGACCAGAAATGGGAATGGACTCGACACCAAGACAGAGCGTTCTCTCGTCTAAAACAAATCTTCGCATCCACCCCCGTCCTCGCACTCCCTGATGTCTCTCGTCCTTTCTTTGTCATGACCGATGCATCTCTCCTCGCAGCCGGAGCTATTCTCCTACAGGAAGATAGCAACGGTGATTTTCATCCCTGTGCCTATTTCTCGAAGACCTTCGCTCTGGCTGAGCGGAACTATGACATCTACGACCGAGAACTCCTCGCCGTCATCCTCGCACTCCAGGAATGGCGCCAGTATCTCCTAGGCACTGAACACCCTGTCACAGTTATCACGGATCACAAGAACCTATCGTATCTCAAAGACCCCCGTAAACTCTCTCGCCGCCAAGCTCGCTGGTCACTTTTCCTCCAAGACTACGATATCGTCTGGAAAGTCACCCCTGGCTCTCAGATGGGCCTAGCTGACGCACTATCCCGCCGTGATCACGTAGACACCACCGACGACAATACCGACGCCTCTATCCTCCCTGATCCCATAATCATCTCAGCCCTCGACACCTCTTTAGTCAAAGGAATCCAACAATCTTCTCCCTCAGATCCCCTTGTTCTTCGAGCTCTCCAGAATCTCGCCGATGGATCCCCACTCTTTCCTCGCTCTGCTCTAGCCGATTGGCGTTATGACAACGCTCAATTATTCTACAAAGACCGCCTCTATGTTCCTCCCACTTCCCGACAAGCTCTCCTCGACGCCGTTCATTCCTCCCCCACCACCGGTCACATGGGACAATTCTGCACTAAATCTATTGTTGAACGCGACTTCTGGTGGCCTGGTCTGGCCACTTTCGTTCGAAACTACATCGCGGGCTGTGCTGTATGCCAGCAAAACAAAGTAAACACTCATCCCACCGTCCCTCCACTGCAGCCGATCCCGTCCTCCGTCTCTCTTCCGTTCCGTCAGCTGTCCGTGGACCTCATCACCGACCTTCCCCTTTCCAATAGCTTTGACTCGATCATGGTCGTGGTAGACCATGGCCTTACAAAGGGGGTAATTTTATGCCCCTGTACCAAGACTATCGACGCCGCGGGCGTAGCCAAACTTTTCTTCGACCACGTTTTCAAACGCTTCGGGTTATACGACTCCATCATCTCCGATCGTGGACCTCAGTTCGCATCTGCACTCGCTAGAGAACTTGCTCGCCTCCTCCAATATGACCTCAAGCTCTCCACTGCCTACCACCCCCAGACCGACGGACAAACCGAACGTACCAACCAGGAACTGGAAACGTACCTACGGATCTTTTGTGGTAACAACCCTCATCAATGGGTGGATCACATCACCACTGCGGAATTCCATCACAACACTGCTCCACACAGCTCCACCAAAGTCTCCCCTTTCTCCTTGATGCTCGGATATGAACCTAGGAACTTTCTGATGATCGGAAAGACGTTCATCCCCGCCCTAGAAACCCGACTCTCTGCCTTGGAGGAAGCACGAAAGGAAGCCCTGGCCGCACATGATTCCGCACGCCTCCTCATGACCAAAAGATCCACACAGACGTTTTCCCCTTGGAAGGTAGGAGATCGTGTTTGGTTAGAAGCCACCAACCTCCGCATCCCCTATCCTTCTCGTAAACTTGCTCCCAAACGTCATGGTCCATTTGAAATCACTCGCGTAATCTCCCCCTTAGTCTATCAGCTAAAACTTCCCAGTACCTGGAGAATCCACGACATATTCCACGCTGCACTGCTATCCCCCTTCAAACAAACCGACGTACATGGACCCTCCTTCTCACAGCCCCCTCCCGACGTCATTGATGACGAGGAAGAATACGAAGTAGAAGGGATTCTATCCCACAAGGGATCCCCTGGCCGATACCGGTACCTGACCGCATGGAAAGGCTATTCCTCTGCCGAGAATACATGGGAACCCGAGGCAAATCTCACGCACGCCCAAGACATCCTCAAGGACTACAAAAGACTCCACCGATTACGATGAGCACGGCAGTGACTCGGACGTTGTGATCTCTTCGTGAGGATCCTCCCGAATCATTGCATGCGCGAATTCTGCTTTACATATCTCAAGACCTTCTGGATCGTCTTACTTTGCTCGCTCACCCTCGGGCTTACCTTTTTCTTAACCTGGTTCTATATTCCAACTTTGCCCCCTTCCTCTTCTCCAGCCAAGGCAACTCCGTCCCTGTAATGTCTACCACCTCATCTCCTCCCGCCTCTCATTCCTCCTCTTTGTCGGACTCACTTCCCAATCATTGGGCCGTGCTACGCACGACTCCCGTACACTCATATCTCCTCCCTGATCGCGCCTGGAAGGTCCTCTTCGCTAGCATCCTGGCCAAACCATCGCTTGTCCTTCTTCTTGAACGGATGCCCCTTTACGAAGAAGATCTCGCTATACAAGGACTAGTCAAGCTTTATCACAGTGTCCACACCGCTCAGAACTTCCACTTTCATGTCGCCCCGAACGATCTCCCTGTAGCATATGGCCTCCCCGTACGTGAATCACTGAACGGCCTCACAGGACAAGTCCTTGAGTTGCTCCACATCCTTAATTTTCACAGTTTCGTCGCCCAACTTCCGATCAGCGTCTTGTACCCTGTCTTTCGTCCCATTTTTCTCACTCTGTTTCTTGATGAACGCGCAGAATATCTTGAGAATATCACTATGTTCACTTCTTCGCAGTCTCCTTCTCCAGAACCTTTGCCCCTTGCTCTTCGAATTTCTTCCCCTTCGTCGAGTTTCCCCACTACTCCTCTCCCCGCACCCGTCCTCCCTGAAGACGACGTTGTCCCATTCGTCCTTAACCCTCCTGGCAGTGACCGTTACCTCGACCCCATCACTCGAGAAATCAATAGGTCTTACGTTGTTCGCGTTGGCAACCTCGAAATCCTCTCCGCTCCCACTCGTCTCTTGAACAATCCCTATGTCCGCCCTCCTGCGACCAATACCACCTGTTGCTTTCGGTGTAACCAGGTTGGTCATTACCGAGACGAGTGCACTCTCTACACCTGCCCCCATTGTCACATCGCTGCTCCTCGCCACCCCCAACAACTATGCCTCATGCTACAGTGCTCTACTTGTCAACGATGGGGACATGGACCCACCAGATGCCCTCGTGACGTTTGCCTCTCGTGCGATCAGTTTGGACATAATGATACGCAATGTCCTTATCACCATCTCGTTCCCAATGTCCTGCCACCCTTCGGCGACTCGGGCCTTTGAAATTAGGGGTTGGAAAGTTGTTCCTGGGGTACAACTCTACGAAGGGGGTATTGTTACGATTTCCTTACTTCATCTTGGCGTCTTCCTCATTTCCTCTCGTATCACTTATCTTGCCGCTCCGTTGATCTGTCTAGAATGCTTCGAGCATGCCTTGCTCATTGTCGGACTGGATACAATGTATCTATACACATAGCCCCTTGGCTATGTGCTTCGCCCTCATCATTTGTTTCACTCCAGTGTTCCTTGATCTTGATGGACAGCTTCCTTCGCAGTCCGGCTCTCTTGCGCCGGCTTAGTATTTCCATCCTTCCATGATATTCTCTGATATTCTCTGCTGCGCATTTCCTTGATATATAAACTAGAAGTAGACACTCAATGTACTTCATACTTGATCTACACAATACAAGTGTACATCTCGTGTCATCCCTTGTGAACACCTTGAGAACTCCTTGACAACGTTGTTGTACCTCTTCGTGAGCGTCCTCCGTCAAACGAGTTACGTTCAAACCTTGTCCTCACTTTGGTACACTTCGTGTAACAGTACCTAAGCTGTCCAAACTGGGCTTTACCACTTCCTTCCCCGGAAACTCGAACTCCTGCTCCGTACGAAAGGGGCAACGCGCAATTATTATCGGACATCATGCTGACAGGCTATACCACGCAGCCGTAACTCCAATACCCATTCCGGAATCCAGTCTGGTCTCTGTTGACATAAATCTCTTACATCGATGACTCAGTCATATCTCCGTATCCCGCATCCAAACCATGGTACAAAGAGGACACCTCCGTGGCATCAACGATATCACCGGAAATGCGGAGTTCTGCGAATTGTGCACAATGGGTAAAATGAAGAAACTGCCCTTCAAACCCCGCGAGGAAACACGTACCACAGCGCCGCTGCAAATGATCCACACAGACGTCGGAGGTCCGATAACTCCACGGTCGAGGGAAGGTTACCGCTATTGGCTACTCATCGTCGATGACTACACTCGTTTCCCATGGATCTATTTTATGAAATGGAAGAGCGAAGTCCGCGATACATACCTCCGCTGGAAAACCAACTCGCAAAATATGTTCCGCACGGAGATCGGTTCGGAATGCTTTTCGGAACTCCATGTCCAATTTCTTCGGAGCGACGGGGGGAGCGAGTACACCAACAAGGAGTTTAAAGAAATACTCAGGAGCAACGGTACTATCCTAGAAACCTCCGCTCCATACACTCCGGAACAAAACAGATTAGCAGAGCGTATGAACCAAACACTATCCCTCCTCGCAAACTCCATGCTCGAAGATTCGAAGCTTCCGAAATCATTCTGGACCGATGCAATGTCCACCACCGCATTGTCAGGATCTAAGATAGGGGCAGCAATGCCCAACTCAGAAGTGCTACCAAGAGTAGAGACACAACTCAATTCACCTAAGATAGGGGCAGCAATGCCCAACTAAGGTAGGGTAAATAAGATGACTAAGGTAGTAACAAAAAGGGTCCTCACCTCAGAAGTGCTACCAAGAGTAGA
>JBBPUD010000764.1:0-10232 GCA_038094475.1 Phylloporus aff. rhodophaeus
GAAAACTCTATTGCAGGAGGTTAATGGTTTCCAACCCGCGGGCTGATCATGCATCAAGCACTTCTCATCCCAGAGACTTTTCGGGATGCTTTTAGTCGTTCCTCGCGTCTCAAATGAGATCAACCTCCAGTGACAAGGACAGTTATAACATGGATATAGCCACGCTAGCGAGGACTTACAAGGCGTTAAAGGAGCTTGCTCTGGACCTGCTGTGGGAGGAGTTAGATAACCTTTCTCCTTTGGCGCGGTGCCTGCCTGACGCGTGTCGCCTTGTTGGTCCTGCGGAAGTATCCAACGCATTTACCAGAGATCGGCCTCTCAACCGCGCTACTACATGTTCAGCAGACCATTGAACGAAACAGAACGGAATACCCTTCGAGGATACGCCCGCCGTGTCTGGCGCATCCGTAGTTTTTATCTC
Organism: Phylloporus aff. rhodophaeus; assembly: GCA_038094475.1. Classification (NCBI taxonomy): domain Eukaryota; kingdom Fungi; phylum Basidiomycota; class Agaricomycetes; order Boletales; family Boletaceae; genus Phylloporus; species Phylloporus aff. rhodophaeus. The sequence continues at coordinate 422 of JBBPUD010000764.1, forward strand.
GAAGAGAACACCATAAGGATAACTGGCAGATCGACGTTCAGCGACCCACCGAGTCCATCAATGGTGCGACTAGACTTGGAGTTACGACTTGGAGGTTGCTTATAAAAGATTGGAGAAAGATCACAGTCCGATGGCGTTAATAGAGTCCAGCCAAGAATAACGTTCATGGATAGAACAGCCCCAAAGTGCAAGGATGGACTCGCAACGACGCCGTAAGCTACACGCCAATGATGACGGACTCTCGGCACAAGGTGACTTGGCATTCTGCACCACATTTTTTACATTTTTTGCGTTCGGCATCTTGGCAACTAGTTAGGAACATTTTTCGGCCAGGTATACAATCTTACAAGGAGTCATCCGAATGTTTGTACATGGAACAGCGAGCCTAATGATGATATTTGAGTCCGAGCTCACCACAACTAAGGAATAGCACACGGTCACCCGTACTCGCGGGTATTTGCCAAAATAGGCAACAATGGGTGCCCACTAGCGATGGGTTCAGTTAGACTTGGAACAGTTGAGGTTGCCCAACTTGTTTGCACGAATCTCACAACACTCAACCTCTGCAATCTGCATTGCGACGTTAAGAAAACTTGGCCTGGTCGAGCTGTGTGCCTGCACGAGCAGAAAGACGGTTGGATTGCATTCTGTAACCGCTGCGCACGATTGGCTACATGTTCCTTCGCACCTCTGGGCATCAACCGTGTTCCTTAAGAAGCTCTGCAATAGGATCTTGTTCCCTGCGCTTGCCCGCCAGTAATGCATGGTATGTACATCCTCCATTGTGGTCCTATTGTATGCACTAACCTGGGTTAACATCAACAAGTCGTCCGCACGGTTAGAACCTTTCAACAAAACGCAAACCTCTCAAGGAGGAGACCGCTCACGAGCTGACTGAAGCAACTTCCTGACTTGTGTGAGTCGGAGTCGACTTCTTATATCAAGCCCACAGCTGCCCACTGCCTTAGAGATGGGTAAGTCAATCATCGTTCCTGTGCCCGCTGGCTGAGTTTGCGCGTGGCATGATGGCGAGAACAACCACGTACTGCTGGGCGAACGACGTCCTTACCTCGAGGCGCAAGATGAGTCAGTTTTATGCTCATGATGTTGAAATGGTCGGGGGAGAGGCGGAGCCCCGGGGCATTAGTATGATCCCTCCCTTTATTCACAAATGCTACTGATAGTTGCAATCATCGTAGTGCCAAGCGTTAAGATGGCTTCTGGGACTACTCTTATGTCACAAACAGGATGTTTAGTCCCATCCCATATCCAATTCTATGTTGCCATGCTGTCACAGGCGGACCCCTGCTCAAGGCGCGTTGACATTTAGGGCTGAGAGCTTGAGACTGCTTCAATTCCGAGGGCAGTCGCTTCGTTAGAATCGTTACTGTGTGGCAGTCTATGTCGAGGGCTCTTTGCCCAGAAGAGGACTACTGATGAAGGAACAAATGGGACATCAACCTACTATAGCTTTTGGCGTGGGTGCCCTCCGGGTAAGCCTCGCTCTCGTCTTTACAACAAACCAATATGTATCTTGAACACTCGGACCCGTCTCCGCACAACCCATTTCCATTAACCTATGGTACTGGGCAATGACATCCACAGGCAAAGATTCTACGTGCTGTGTCAAATGTCGGACAACAAGAGGTTCACAGGCATGAAATACGGGCATGATCATTGTACAGAATCCTGGAAAGCGTCCACAATAGTCGCGCTTGCCAACTTGAGATGATAGACATCTTGGAACCAAAGGTTTGGTCACATTGCTGGCTGTCCAGAAAATATCATCAAGCAAAGTTTCCCTTACATTTATAGGATAAGATGCTTTGTGACATACATGTTGCAACTCGCAAAGCGCAAAGTAGACCGAGTGAGAGTGTCTCACAGTCAGGCAACTTCCCATGGTCCTAGCATTGGTGACGCATCATATTATCAACGCCAGGCACAGATGGGAAAGCGTAGACGCAGAAGCCATCTCCGCGGATATGCGACTCGATGTGCCTCAGCAATGCGAGAACAAGTTCTGTCCCACATAAATGATGACGCTGGAGAGTAGTCATTCATATCATTTAGTGTTGTGATCTTTGTTAGGTGCGTATTTTCTGTTTAATGGGTACTTCGTTCCTCTGTCATTGAGTTTTGTTCCTCCTGCCGCGATGCCCGGGTGATGTTGCTCGATATGGCAGGTCTCAAACTCCGGCAATATGTCCAAGTGTAGTTGGAACATGGCGGGGCGCATATTGCTTGCCTTAACAAGCTGACGGTGTTCATTCACAGTACGATCAAACGCGCTCGAGCCAAATCATGTACAGCCTATTTATACCACAGCTTCTCCTCGGCATGCTATTTATTGAACATTTTTATTGAGAACCTTTGATCATGGCAACATCATCTCAAGCGGATTGGCAGTGGCTGCATCATCAACAAATAATCAAAGTATGTTTCACGCTTCGAAGCATTCCCTGTGCTCATGTTCGGTTCAATAGTATTTCAGAGGTACAGTTACATCATCTGTGATATTCACTCGAGTTTTACTCCTTTATGCACTCCAAGTTGCGCCGATAGCAATATGGGTATGTACGCTCTTTCGTTTCTGCGCTTGAGATCTGATGAATAATGTAGGTCTTTGATTACCTTCTCACTCTTGACGAAGAAGTGCGTATAATACTGCTCTGTTGGTAAATAGATCTCACCTTTATTCCATTCTTCAAAGGTACGCCTGATGACGAGCAAAGGAAAATGGGGCATCACACACGCATTGTATATCCCTGCTCGATTCTTTTCATTAATAGGAGCTTTGTGTGCCACCTTTAGTGCGTTCATTTTCGTCATTACTGAAAGCTGAAAGCTCTAACAAGGTGTAGACGTATTGGTGACAGCCCTCCCACAGGCCAAGGTAGGCCATCCTGTTCATTCCCAATACATACACTCATACATAGTAGTGTGTTGCTATCTACAAAGTTTCTGTGTGTGAGTGAAATGTGTTTGGCGGTTATGATGATATGAGAGCGCTGCTACCTCTAGGCTTTTTATTTTTGACAATACTTGCTGCGGAGGGTAAGTTGAGTATTTGATGAAAGGTGAACTCTGCACTTATGGCTATACTCAAGGACTTCTGTTGATCCGAACCATCGCATTGTGGAACCATGATTGGCGGGTCCGCCGGGCTCTCGTTATCACGTACTGTGCAAGTCTTTGGTACGAATGTGGCACCCACGCTAAAACTTGCTACCTTTCCCTTCAGATTATTAGCATCGTGATGTTTGTCTGTTTCGTTATATCAGATTCCCTCAAGTTCAGCACTATCTGTGGCGAGGCATCGTCACCTGTCGCAACTGCTTCGGATGCGGCTCTCAGTAGGGTTACACTCGGGGTGTTTACGAGTGCCGCTTTATTTGAACTTGGTGAGTTCTGTACCCCGTGGTCATACCTACCATACATCTTGAATCGTCAGTGGTGCTCGCCTTGACCATACTTCATGGGTATACATGGCGCCACCCCGGATTTGAGGGCAAACTCATGACTGCCGTTGCCCGGGGAAATTTGATGTATACATCGACAATATTCTGTGTGTAATATCCCCTTCGAAACCCAGCGTGCGTTGCTTACTGACATGAAAATGGACACAATAGTGACATCGATTGTCAATATTACCTTCTTTTCCTTGCCGGTCGGTTGAATGATCTGTGATCTCCATGTTCAGTCAACGTGTATTGACGCGATTGTTTAACGTTGCAGCCCAGCGACGGTTGGAATGGCATTATCACGACGTTGGTCGAATTTTTCCTTCCACACGGTCAAAGAATCGGGCTTACATGCTGCATACATAGTTTTCAAGGGGTCCTACATGGGATTGTCGCCTCGCGCATCCTCTTCAATTTACGTGACTCGGTCCACAACCAGATGGATGACATGACATTTTCAATGTCTCGCTTGCATTTCGCTACCGCACCGAACACGTCCCGAGATGTGGAGTCTTCACATTAGGAAAATATTTAACATTTACATTAGCTATCCAAGGTGCGTACACCGTGCTGGTTGCATGACATAAATTGTTGAAGTCCATGAGACAGATCGGACCCTGAGTATTGTCTCTTTCCAAGAATGTTAGACTGTTATACAAAAACGTTGTCGATACGATCCAGGCAATTTCAGGATTTGACATCTAACTCATTTGTTGTGACAAGGCATCGCTGCGATGTTTGATCTGTTTGAAGACTAGACTATGCCTTGTACATACCTGGCTCCCCATCCCAGCACATATTTTGATCGACTAGAGGTACGGCGAAGACTCGGTGTGTACTCGATATTCTACAAAGGAAAATAGGCTACTCTTGCAACCTACTGTACATGGTTGTGGACCCAGACCCGTTCAGTTCACATTGGCGGAGAAATGCGAGCGCAGTGACAACGGTGATCAAATAAGGCACCTGGCAAAGACATTGTTGGCACGTACGTCCACAGGGAAGTTGGGATATGCCAATAGTGGGAAGCTGGTAGTCCATACTATCGCCGTACGTCAAGTGCGTTGCCTCGTATCAACTAACTTACTACGACTTCTCACTCAGTCCATGCTAAACACCAGTAGGCGCGTGTACTTCCCCATCTATGGGCCGCCCGTCCAAGTTCATTATTTTCTGTTGGAGTGATTTACCGCGCTCATCCCCTTGTCATGACGTCGACAACTCGACTAGCAACCCGTCCTGCGCAGCAAACCTCAGATCCGACGTTGAGAGAGGTGTTCAAGCAGGCGTAAGCCCTCGCAGTGGTGCTCGTAATACACTGGGCACAAGTATACTGGCCGGACTATAGAACAGTGATCCTAAAGCAAGGAAGTGCGACTTGAAAACCGCTGTTAAATCGTTATACCTTGCATCGGCTATAATTCAATATTATGCTGGCACCACCGACACCTAGTGACGCATGAACAACATGAAAAGGAAGGCTCGCATAGAAAGATCACCCTTATCTATAGGCCTAGAGAGCATATGCTTGGAGTGGCACTGGCGAGGAAAATAGGCGCGTAAACAAGCTGAACCAAGGACGGAAATTTGAAGGTACTTCTACTACTTGCCATACCTTTAAGACTTGGCTTTTTCGAAGCAGCTTCCTGGCGTGACACGTGTGACCTATGGTGACGGAGTGCGGAGTCTGAAGTCCATTGCTCTTCCTTGGATAAGTTCCTACTAAGTTCTTATCTTTTCCTTCTTTTATCGCTCCCGAACTCCGTTCATATGTACAAGTGGAGTTAGAGCCGTTCAGTACCTGCCTAAACAAGCCAGCGACGGTATTCATTCACGGTGCGATCCAGTGCGTTGGGACCGGCCATCATGTGTTGCGATGTATTAATCATGCACAGCAACTTCTCACTAGCACATTATGTACTATATAATGGTACTTATCGAGAATCTTCTATCATGGCAGCCTCGTCTCCTACCATAAGTTGGCAATGGCTCCGTCAACAACAAATAATCAAAGTATATTTCGTGGCTACAAGGATTCGCTGTACTCACGCTCGTTTTGATAGTATTGTAGAGGTATATCAGTTCTACCCTCGTCTCTGCCCCACATTCTGACACATATTCTTGTGTTCCAAACTACAAGTTGCGCCGCTGGCAATCTGGGTATGCACGCCCTTTCGTTAATCACGGCTAGGATCCGATGAGTGTCGCAGGTCTTTGATTACTTCCTTACTCTTGATGATGAGGTGCGCAGAGTAGCATTTTGTGGGCGATAGATCTTGGCGCACTCACATCCTTAAAAGGTATGCCTGGTGATGAAAAAAGGAAAACGGGGTATTACACACCTATTGTATATTGTTGCTCGATTTTTTCCGTTGATTGGATCTTTGTGTGGAACTTATCGTACGTCCATTCCGTTTTTGCTAAGAAACCAAGGTCTCTAACACATGGCGCAGCTGCACTGGTAACGACTCTCTCACGGGTAAAGGTAAGTCGTCTTGTTCGTTTTCAATGCAGATGCACATACGTAATAGTGTATTGCTCTCTATCGAGCCGCCGGAAGTGAGTAAATTGTATTTGGCAGCGGCAACAATATAGAAGATACTTCTAGGCTTTTTATTCTTCAGCATGTTTGCTGCAGAAGGTATGGTTGACACTTGATAATGTAAATGAACTGTGCTAAGACTTATGCACACACCTAAGGACTCCTCTTGATCCGAACCATCGCATTGTGGAACCATGATCGGCGGGTATATCAGGCTCTCATTATCATCTACTGTGTAAGTCAAAGGTTTGGATATGAAAGTGTGCTCACGAAGCTGTAACTAGCTTGTCGGGATAGTGATGTTTGTCTGTTTCGTTGTATCGGACTCCTTGAAGTTCAGTACCATCTGTGGGGAGACACCCTCATCTGTCGTGACTGCATCGGGTACAGCCTTCAGTCGAGTCACACTCGGGATGTTTTTGGGTGCTGCTTTCTTTGAACTTGGTAAGTTCTATACCTGAGAACCGTCTTCAGTCACCACTCATTCCAGACTATTAGTTGTACTCGCCCTAACCATACTTCATGGGCATACATGGCGGCAATCTGCATTTGGAGCCAGAAGCAGAGTTATGACTGCCGTTACTCGGGGAAATTTGATGTATACATTGACAATCTTCTGTGCGTAATCCCTTTCAAGGCCAAGCGTGCCGTTTGCGTTGCTTGTTGACACGAGAACGGGTGCGATAGTGACGTCGATCGCCAACATTGCCTTCTTTTCCTTGCCAGTCAGTTGGACCCTTCGTGATTACTATCTTCCACTGATATTTAATAACTTGATTGCTCAACGTTATAGCTCACTGAAGGTTGGAACGGTATAATGACAAAGTGAGTCAAAGGTTATCCTTGACGATCGAGGGATCGCGTTCACACACGTACACATAGTTTTCAAGGGGTCTTACATGGGGTTGTCGCTTCCCGTATCCTCTTCAATTTACGCGGTTCGGTCAACGACCCGATAGATAACATGTCAATTTCAATGTCTCGCCTGCAATTTGCTATCCCACCCGGCATATCCCAAGACATAGAGTCCTCACATTAGGGGATTTCTCTAGGTCTATTTTCTGTTTCTAGCATACCCATAACACGCCAACTTGAGGCTATAAACGAAACCTCGTTAAACGGATTGGACTTGATTCATCGACGTGGGATCATGCATGGGTAAGAACTTGCAACCGGTCGTTTTCGGCTTGCGCAATCACGATGCACAATCTCATCCTCTTGGCCGGAATGAAACATTGATGGCCATGAAGGTAGTGTTCACACCCCGGATTATTGTTACAGCCCAGTCAGACTCGCTGCACGCGCAGGTCTGATTCCGCGATTCGCATGTCAATCTTGATAGTAAAGAGAACGACATGCAAACCCTACGTCGTGGACTTTGAAAAAAAGACCCTGTGTTAAATGTGCGTCCGCCTCAGCGGCGCATGATGGGACCCTAGCCGACTCGTCAAGGATTCCAGAGGACAAGCAACCCACGTCAGAATACTCGAGACATGGAGTAGCGTGCGTAGGTTCAGTCGGGCACTGGTGTGTTGGATCGTAGCTCATACTAGAAAGCAAAGCAAAAAAAAAGGAACCAAACTCGGATCAGAGGTCAATCATAGTTGTCACCTCAGGTTTGAATCTGTAAGAGGCCCGTTTCTCCCAGTACGGGACATCATGGATGCCGTGATACTCAGAAAAAATCGATTTAGATCGCGAAGAAAGCTACAGATGGGCAATCTCAAACTGCGGCAAAAAGATCTGGACACACTGGGTATGAGATACCACTCTAGGGGAGCATGAGGGTGATCGATGAAATCCTTCGTGGGCTGGAGTGTCACCGCTCATTTCGAGGCGAGTCCAATCTCCGTCTGTACGCTTACCTTGACCGATTCTTGGCAGAGGGCCCGTATAAACAGGCGCGTTAGTTTACTTGAGCCTCATAGGCTGGCTTAGCAGGCAGCAGTGGTTCAAATTTCAGCGTACCCTATGCTTGTTGTTTAAAGTGGGCCACCGCAATCATTCCAGTTGTCCTGCAGTGTCCATGTCACTATTTTCATCTTCCTCTGCAATTTCATCTGTGTCATTGTGCTCAGGCTCGGGCTCGGGCTCACGGGGTTGGTCCACTGTTGATGCAAGCAAGTCCACCCTCTTCTTTTTTCCGGCTTCACGGGCTGCGATCGTGATGTCCTCCCCAAAGAGACGCAAACTAAGCGCGCTATATGATACCCAGGTAAGCAATGGATAACACAACGAACTCCGGGTGGAATATACCATTTCGCTTTTTTGTCAATCATAAGTGCGACAGAGACGTTCGATTTCCACAATGGCAACATGAGATCACACGAAATACTGTCAAAAAGATCATCAGTATGCTTGTCGGTGTCACCAAAACAGCGCAGAGTCCCTCACGTTGTATCGGCAGACTGTGACGCCAGAAACCGGACAACATGACTTCCAGAACCTGGCGGTACTCAGCATTTACATACGGGATCTATCTCGAATCGCATGCAAGCACACCTCTCGCTTCAATCGCCGACTTGAATGGCTCCTGAAAAGATGTACACAGCGGGTAATACGTCTGCAACAACACCCTCAGCGTCGCTGTGTCCGCTGTCATGATCGTCGCGGGGTTGATGTACGGTAGCACGACCGGGAGGCCTTCACCGAGGATGCGAAAGTGGGCATCCATCCCGCGACCGGCTTCTTGCTTCGTAATGACCTTGGTACCGCTGGTCATGAGACGCATGCGGGTATAGTCGTTGTGTGTGAGGACGGACTTGACGAGGTCATTGGTGAGGTAGAAGGAGCGGATGGCGTCGCCCTCTGGGTTTCGAACGAGGACGTTGGTCAAAGGAAAGTCGGAGGTGAGGTGTAGTTGTTGTCTGCCAGTATTCTGTTAGCATGACATCGGTAAGGAGCTGAAGATGAAGAGAGGTTTACATGCAGGTCGCGATTGCAGGATCATCAGGTGATAAATACGTATAAGGCATTTCTTTGAAAGAGGGATCAGCGACTCTTGGTTTCTTTGTGGGGGCGCTTGGGATGGAGTGTGAACGTTCAGTAGCTTGTTCTTCCTCAAGGACCGTGTCAATGTCTACAGAGACGGTAGGCTCAGCAGGTGACATGCCCGTACTTGGTGCTTCTTCGGGCTCATTTAAAAGGACATCAGTCTCCAGCTTGAGCCTTTTACTTTCGGGAACAACTGCGTCTTCTTCCTCAGCCACGCGTTTCCTTGTACTTGATGAATATACGCATAGAGGGATATACTTGACAGTATCTTACCCTCCTTGCTTGTTCCCTGATAGACGATGGCTCTTTCTGCGCTCTAGAACCGCAACAAAGAACCCGCCTGTATCCTGGAGGTGCGGGTAAATGCGGATGCTGGGTAGAATAAGCACACTACGGTCAGTATATACACGATCGACGCGTTGACACCCCCATACCAGCGTTCGAGATTGAGCGTGCCAGCATTGCTCGGTGGCCAGTGTGTCTCGAGCATTTTGGACTCGGAGCGCTTGTCTTCCGGAATGGTTTCTATGTAGGCAGCCCAGGAGGCGTGAGATGTGTCGATGGAGCGGCCAACGGTCGGTGACCAATGAGTGATGCCAGGTCGACGAACCAACCCGGGCAATTGACATGATGCATCTACTAACTCAAACTCTATTGATCGAAAGTAATTGATAACAGAACCAGGATCAATCTAATTCGCCTTACCTGGATGAGAGTTCAGTGCCGCGGCAATGACTGCTTCGTTCTCAACTGGGTTCAAGGAACAAGTGGAATAAACGATACGACCGTCTGGTTCGAGCATGCGCATGGC
>JBBPUD010000765.1:0-10223 GCA_038094475.1 Phylloporus aff. rhodophaeus
TGAATAGTCTAGAACATTTATTTCATGATATGTAAGCTAATCCAAGCTCTTTTGAAGAAGTGGTTTAGTTCTATTTCTATTGAAAAAAAATAGTCTCCTTAGAATTTCTATGATTTGCTTGGCTAGAAAGTAAATTATTGTTCAAAGTGAAGACATATTGTTTAGCATTTACTTCATACTTCACCTTTACAAGGACCTCCACATTTTTCTAGTTTACACATCTCTGAACTCTCAAAGAACCATCTCCAAATGTTACTATTCCTTAGATTTCTCTGATCTACAATGACTTTACTTGCTACTTTTTACACTTATTTGCTTCCACTTGACTAATTCTATTAACCTTCATCTTTTATGATTAAATAATGCTAGTCTTACCTTTATAGTCCAGTTTTGATACTTCATTACCAATGCTAGTCCTTATTCTTTGTATTTGATGAAATAGAAGAGAATATACTTTTTAACTATAGTATTAGAAAAGCAGACTAGAGTCCATCATGAAAATTCTGGGAAGAAACATGAGAGATGATGGCATCACTAATGAGATAAAAAGCAAGAACAGAATTGACTTCCTTGCCATGGTAATGCCAGAGACAAATTACCTTTCATTAGTAAGAAAAGTCTAGAAAAATGCTCTAGTTGGATGTGTTTCTTTTCTTAGAGACATAGCTTGACAATTATAGCCATAGTAGACTTTATTGTGTCATATTGGAATAATATCTGAAGAATAGGAAAGCCATATTTAGAGACATAGAAGATATTATAATGATTTTGAATAGCTAAGTGAGATACATATCTCACAATTATGTAATTTGTATGAGTAATCAAAGCCAGGGCATGGCAACCATCAGAAGCTATAAAATTCTTATGTTATTCACTAATTTATAGATAATAAGATAATGCTCAAATAAGTGTCCAATGACATGTCATTTTAAAATGGCTATATCTCAGTACCATAGTAATCAAATCACATGATCTAAGTAGTGTTAGAATGCCAAGAGTAAGTACTATCTTCCATTTGGCAATTATTTGGCCTTGTTTGTTCTACATCACTGGCAATTAATGCATTTATCAAAAATGACCCAACATTGGGACACTTTTTTGAGCCACTGTACATATACTACAGTGACACACCGCGTCATGAATGTGCTCATTGTTGCATCAGCACTGTCACCCCTACCATCACAACACCCACTGTCCGCATCATCTTCTGGGTGTGACGGTGCACATTGTACCCCCTTGCCTCATCACATGGTGATGGTGTTGGTGCGCACTCACACTGCCAGCTTCATGGTGGTGATGGCAGGCTGGTCGATGTGCCACCATTGTCATGTTCCTTGTGGTCGTGTGATGGTGGTAGGGGGAGGTAGATCGTTGTACCACGTTAGTTACACACCTTTGGACTTGTCGAAAATTCTAACATCATTATCACATGACTTTGTTTACTGCTCCCACGCATGTTCGTTGAGTATTTGAATTCCCGCTCAACATGGTTTCCCCAGTTGAAACAAAAACAAAAGCTAAGTCCTTCCTATTTTTTTTTCTGGTCACTTCCTGCTACTCTGCCAGTCTCCCTCAGACCGAGTATCTCACCCACATTGTGGAAGGTAACAACCTCTAACGGCTTTTCCAGGATCACCAAGTGACGATGGCGTGGGCAAGGGCTGCGCAATGGCACACCATTACCACGCGACAATGGCGACGAGGCGGGGCAACTGCTTGCCCACCACCACGCAACAGCAGTGGCGCCAAAGTGGTGCAATAGCTCGCCCACCACAACCAGACAATGTAGGCGAGGGCCATCCCACAGCGCAACCCACCACTATGTGATGACGACGGTGAGGCAAGGAAACAGCTTGCCCACTACCTCCAGACGACAACAGCGGACAAGGGCTGTGTAGCGGCGCACCACCACCACATGGCAGCAAAGGTGGCAAAGTGGCCCAGGTAGCAGCCTGCCCACTACCACCAAACGATGACGGTGCAGGCAAGGGTGGCGCAGCAGCACACCACCACCACCACACGGTGACAACAACAGTGAAGCGAGGCAACAGCTTGCCCACCATCTCCAGACGACAATGGGGCGAGCAAAGACTGCATAGCAACGCACCACCACCACATGACAATGACGACGATGGCAAAGCAGGGCAATGGCTTGCCTCTGGACGACGACGGGGTGGGCAAAGGCTGCGTAGCAGTGCACCACCACCACACTGTGACGACGGCAAGGCGGGGCGACAGCTTGCCCACTACCACCAGATGGCGGTGGCACAGCGGTGCAATAGCCTGCCCACCACAACCAGATGACATAGGTGAGGGCCACACCACAGTGCAACACCACCACCATGCGATGACGGCGAGGCGAAGCAATGGCTTGCCCACCACCACCAGATGACAACAGGGCAGGCGAGGGCCACGCAGCAGTGCACCACTACCACACGGCGACGACGGCAGGGCAGGGCGATGGCTTGCCACCACTGCGCGACAACAGGCTGGCGAAGGGCCCAGCGCATCAACATGCCACGATGATTGGGCAATGCCGCACCCACTACCAACACTGCGACAACAGTGACGGCAGCACAGCAGGGTGCTATCGAGTGGTGCACCCGTCACCAACACCAGGCAATGGCGATGCAATGGCCCACCTGCAAGTTGACAAGGAGGATGTGGCTGGTGAGGGTGAATGCAGCGCAGTGTGCGTGCCACCAACACCACAACAGCGGCAGCAACACGCAACAGTGACCACCACCATGGAGGTGAGGGCAGCGCAATAGCGTGTGTTACAATTTTCTTACTTCATCCTGGTATCTTTCTTGTCTCGTCTTGTATCGCTTATCTCGCCGCTCCTCTGATCTGTCTAGAATGTTACGAGCACGCATTGCTTGTCATCGGACTGGATACGATGCATCTATACACATAGCCCTTTGGCTATGTGCTTCACCTTCATCACTTGTTTCACCTTCGTGTTCCTTGATCTTGATGGACAGCTTCCTCTGCAGTCCAGTTCTCTCGTACCGGCTTAGTATTTCCTTTCTTCCATGATGTTCTCTGATATTCTCTGCTGCGCTTTCCCTTAGTATAAATAACTAGAGTAGACACTCGATGTACCTCATACTTGATCTACACAATACAAGTGTACATCTTGTGTCACCCCTTGTGAACCTCTCTGAACTCTTTGGCGACGTTGTCGTACCTCTTCATGAGCGTCCTCCGTCAAACGAGTAATGTTCAAACCTCTGTCCTCACTTTGGTACACTTCGTGTAACAAAAGATCAAGTATCTCCCCTGTCCCTCCTATCCAGGAGTAGGACACCCCCCTAGCAAACATTTCCCACAGAGACCGAGCCCTTCGTCGTGCTTACTGCATCCCAGAAGACGACGATGAACAAAGAACCACCCAGCAGCCATCACCTCGACGAGTTCTTGGATCCTCGTATTCCCCAGCACCACCTGCGAGCCCTCTAGCCTTGCCTGCCCCTCGTACGCTTCCCACCATCGAAGCACCACAGACCTTGACCACCCCGAGACCACCATCATCTCCATCGCCACCCCAGTCGCCCAGTCTCTTTGCACCATCGCCCCCACCCATGTCTTCTGAAAAACCCACCGAACTCCGAGCTGCTTTACCTGCAGACTTCTCCGGGAAACCGGTAGACGCAGTCAGATGGATCAAGGCCATGAAAGCCTACTTCATCATCAACAAGAAACTCTATGCTGATAATGCAACCAAAGTCTTCACTTGCCTCAGCAAAATGTTGTCCACAGAAAGAGCAGCTGCCTTTGCCGAAACCTGGTATGACAGGTTGGCCGACCCACTCCTTGAAGAAAAGGAGAAGACATTCAACAAGTTAGTCGAAAACTTTGAAAAGATGTTCTATCCCTTCGATATCCAAGCCACTGCCCGACTCCAGCTCCCGTACCTTCGCCAGACCGCCTTCAGGGAACCCGACAACACCATCAACGACAGATTTCAGAAGTTCATCTCTGATTTCCTAGGAACCGCTGCCAAGTCTGGCATCACCGACCAACAAACGCTCATTGGATACTTTGCCACTGGCTGTGACCAAAAAATCACCGACATGGTCTTATCCATGAGCAAGCTCCCCACAGACTTGAACGCATGGATTGACAAGTCCACACAGTTCCACACCCAGAAGGCTCGCATGACAGCCATCAGGAAAGGCGCTCCCCAGACTCACGCTGTTCTCACCCCTCCTACCCCTCACTTTGTCCCTTAATCAGCCCCTCGTATCAAAGATCCGAACACAATGGACGTAGATTCCATTCGGGTCTCCAAAGCTCACCCCCAAAGAACGTTCCAAATGCTTCAAAGAGGAACGTTGCTTCAGATGCCGAAGGACTGGGCATAACACCCAGAATTGCAAGACGTTCACCACCTCCACCCCACAGAACATTCGCTCCATCCCAACTCAGCCACCCAAGGAACCTGACGTTCCTAGGGAAGTCCCTGCCCCACCACCCACGAACCTGCTCGACATCTATGTCAACCAGCTCAGAACCAAGGAATGGAAGGACAAAGAAATCCATCAGACGCTTAGGCCAACTATGAAGAGCTGGCCGAAATCTCCCTCTTAGATGTAAAGGATTTTCTCTGAGGGAAGATGCCCCGACGTCTTTTTTCCCGCATGTACTTGTAGCTATGCTGAATGAAAACGCATTCCATTTTCCCGTTTCACTACAAGTACCCAAGCAAACTGTCGACACCACTGCTCTGCTTGACAGTGGCGCCTCTGGAAACTTCATTGACATCTCCCTTGTCCCCAAACTCAGGCTTGGATGCTGAGTACTTCGAAAACCCGTCGTAGCATACAACGTTGACGGTACCAAAAACAAGAAGGGTACCATCAAATGGAAACTCTTCGCACAAGTTTCCTTCCCCTCGTTCTCACAAAAGGTCGAGTTCATGGTCACCTCCCTCGGTAGATCACAAGTTATCCTTGGGATGCCCTGGCTTCGTCAATGGAACCCTGATGTAGACTGGGCCAACATGCGACTTTCCATAGATTCCCCAGAAACCCTTCGAAAAATCACCCTGTCCACCCAGCTCGCCCAGGAGAACGCTCCCGTTGAGAAAGAGATTCCGACGTGGTGCAAGGACTTCACCGAAGCTACATTCAACATTCTTCCCCAACACCGAAACTACGACCACACCATAGAACTCAAACCGTCCTTTGTCCCCAAAATTGCCAAAGTATATCCATTGAACCCTGCTGAGAAGGAAGCGTGTAAAAAGTTCATTGAAGAAAACCTCGCCACGGGTCGTATTATTCCTTCCAAGTCTCCCCAATCCTTGCCGTTCTTCTTCGTACCCAAGAAGGACGGTTCACTATGTTCATGCCAGGACTACCGCTACCTCAACTCCCACACCGTCCGAAACGCATATCCCCTACCACTCATCTCGGAACTCATCGACAACATGAAGGACTCAACATTGTTCACCAAGCTTGACATTAGATGGGGATATAACAACATTCGTATTCGGGAGTCTGACCAATGGAAAGCGGCGTTCATCACCCCTCTTGGCCTCTTCAAACCGACCGTTATGTTCTTCGGGTTCAATAATGCCCCCTCCACGTTTCAGGCATTCATGAATCACATCTTTGCAGATATGATCTCTGAACTTTGGCTCAAAATCTACATGGACGATCTTGGCATCCACACTCAACGTGACATCGAATTGCATCACTCCAGAACTAAACGGGTGCTCTAGCAACTTCGTGAGCATGGACTCTCGGTAAAGATCTCTAAGTGCTCCTTCGATGAACCACAGATGGAATACCTGGGCATGATCATTGGCCAAGGATGAGTGGAGATGGATCCCACCAAGCTCTCTGTGATCAAGGACTGGAAGCCCCCGACCTCTGTAAAAGGCATCCGAAGTTTCATCGGATTTGCCAACTTCTACCGGAAATTCATCCCTAACTTCTCCGACATCGTAGCTCCCCTCGTACTCCTCACTCGGAAAGACCAGAAGTGGGAATGGACCCGCCATCAGGACAGAGCGTTCACTCGTCTAAAGCTAATCTTTGCATCCACTCCTGTCCTTGCACTCCCAGATGTCTCTCGCCTGTTCTTCGTCATGACTGACGCCTCGCTTCTCGCTGCTGGAGCTGTCCTTCTACAAGAGGACAGCAACGGTGACCTTCATCCCTGTGTATACTTCTCAAAGACTTTCGCTCTGGCTGAGCGGAATTACGATATCTATGATCGAGAACTCCTCGCCGTCATCCTCGCACTTCAGGAATGGCGTCAATATCTACTAGGCACAGAACACCCTGTCACAGTCATCACAGACCACAAGAACTTATCGTATCTCAAAGATCCCTGTAAACTTTCTCGCCGACAAGCTCGTTGGTCACTCTTCCTCCAGGACTACGACATCGTCTGGAAAGTAGCCCCAGGCTCTCAGATGGGACCAGCCAATGCACTCTCCCGCCGTGACCACATAGACACAGCCGACAACAACACTGATGCCTCCATCCTCCCTGATCCTATCGTCATCTCTGCCCTCGATACCTCCCTAGTCAAAGGAATCCAACTGTCCTCTCCCTCAGATCCCCTAGTCCTTCATGCCCTCCAGAACCTGGCCGACGGCTCCCCGCTCTTTCCTCGCTCCGCTCTAGCTGACTGGCGTTATGACGACGCTCAGTTATTTTACAAGGAACGACTGTATGTCCCTCCCTCGTCTCAACAAGCCCTCCTCGACTCCATTCATTCCTCTCCCACCACCGGTCATATGGGACAATTCCGCACTAAGTCTATTGTCGAACACAATTTCTGGTGGCCTGGTCTGGCCACCTTCGTCCGGAACTACATCGCAGGCTGTGCCGTATGCCAGCAAAACAAGGTTAACATCCATCCCACCGTCCCACCGCTCCAGCCTATCCCGTCCACCGTATCTATTCCTTTCAGACAATTGTCCATAGACCTTATCACAGATCTCCCACTTTCAAACAACTTTGACTCGATCATGGTCGTGGTCAACCATGGCCTTATGAAGGGGGTAATTTTATGCCCTTGTTCCAAAACTATCGACGCAGCAGGTGTAGCCAAGCTCTTCTTTGACCATGTCTTCAAACGTTTTGGCCTGTATGACTCCATCATCTCTGATTGTGGACCTCAGTTTGCCTCCACACTTGCCAGAGAACTTGCCCGTCTCCTTCAGTACGATCTCAAGCTCTCCACCGCCTATCACCCCCAGACCGACAGATAAACTGAGCGCACCAACCAGGAACTGGAGACATACCTACAGATCTTTTGCGGTAACAACCTGCATCAATGGGCGGATCACATCACCACTGCAGAGTTTCATCACAACACGGCCCCACACAGCTCAACTAAGGTTTTCCCCTTTTCCTTGATGCTCGGCTATGAACCCAGGAACTTCCCTGTGATCGGAAAGACGTTTATCCCCGCTCTAGAAACCCGACTCTCTGCCCTGGAAGAAGCACAAAAGGAAGCCCTTGCTGCACATGACTCTGCCTGTCTTCTCATGACCAAAAGATCCACGCAAAACTTCTCCCCTTGGAAGGTAGGAGATCGCGTTTGGCTGGAAGCCACCAATCTCCACATCCCCTATCCATCTCGAAAACTCGCCCCAAAATGTCATGGCCCGTTTGAAATCATTCGCATAATCTCCCCCCTGGTTTATCAGCTGAAACTCCCCAGTACCTGGAGAATCCATGATATATTCCATGCCTCACTGCTATCCCCCTTCAAACAAACCAATGTACACGGCCCATCTTTTCCACAGCCCCCTCCTGACATTATTGATGACGAAGAAGAATATGAAGTGGAAGTGATTCTATCTCACAAGGGATCCCCTGGCCAATATCGGTACCTGACCGCATGGAAGGGCTATTCATCAGCTGAGAATACATGGGAACCTGAGGCAAATCTCACGCACACCCAAGACATCCTCAAGGACTATAAAAGACTCCATCGATTGCGATGAATGCTGCAGTGACTCGGACGTTGTAATCTCTTCGTGAGTGTCCTCCCGAATTACTGCATGCGCGAATTTTGCTTCGCATATCTCAAAACCTTCTGGATTGTCTTGCTTTGCTTGCTCGCCCTCAGGCTTACCTTTTTCTTAACCTGGTTTTATATTCCAACTTCGCCCACTTCCTCTTCTCCAGCCAAGGCCACTCCGTCCCTGTAATGTCTACTGCCTCGTCTCCCCCCGCTTCTCGCTCCTCATCTTCCTCCTCTGACTCGCTCCCTAATCACTGGGCCACGCTGCGCACAACCCCCGTACACTCGTATCGGACACATGGTCTACTGGTAGCCTGCACTGAGTGTAGGAACAAGGGAATGCAGCCAGGTGGCGAGTTCGAACCCTGACGGGGTAAGAATTTGGCCTTTAAGACTCCGAGTAAAAACCATCCGACCCTTGGCATTGCACATCGCCTAGGGATTAGGACACCCTTGGTATGCTTACTGTCGGGGTTAGACTCCCTGATAAGTGCATATTGGTTAGTCTCTCCTGCCGGGGTGCCGCTCCCTAGCAAGGTTGTCTTGGGCGGGCAAGACATAAAAGGCAAGGCCTGGTGGGCCCGAAAGCCGAGAGGCTTAGGGTAACGGGAAGCCTAGCTGCGAAGCGGGTGAGCCGTAGCCAGCACGTGAGACGGGGCATAACCTGAGTCACGTGTTGGGCTCGAGAGGACAGACGCCCAGGTCGGTCATCGGTACAGTTCAGTTTGGTTCGGTGCAGAGCCCTCCCTTTGCAGAGCTTGGTAACCTCTGTAGGACTGTCAGGCGCAGGGGTGCACTGGATTGGACTTGGCTGTGCGTTTGGCTTAAGGTGTAAACATGTCTTGGATTAGGGGTACTGAGAGAGATGTGTCGCTCAGCCGCTGAAGGTCCTTGCCATGTTCTCCAGCCAAGGCCACTCTGTCCCTATAATGACTACTGCCCCATCTCCCCCCGCTTCTCGCTCCTCGTCTTCCTCCTCTGACTCGCTCCCCAATCATTGGGCTGTATTACGCACAACCCCCGTACATTCGTATCTCCTCCCCGATCACACCTGGAAAGTCCTCTTTGCCAGCATTCTTGCCAAACCATCCCTGGTCCTCCTCCTTGAACGAATGCCCCTCTATGAAGAGGATCTTGCTATCCAAGGACTAGTCAAACTCTATCATAGTGTTCACTCCGCGCAGAACTTCCATTTTCATGTAGCCCCAAACGACCTCCCAGTAGCATATGGCCTCCCCGTACGAGAGTCCTTGAATGGACTCACTGGACAAGTTCTTGAACTGCTCCACGTCCTCAATTTTCATAGTTTCGTCGCCCAGCTCCCCATTAGTATTTTATATCCTGTATTTCGCCCAATTTTCCTCACTTTGTTTCTGGATGAACGTGCAGAGTATCTGGAGAATATCGCTATGTTTTCCCCTTCTCAACCTTCATCTCCCGAACCTTTACCTCTTGCCCTTCGTATCTCGTCCCCCTCACAGAGCTCTCCCACTACTCCTCTCCCTGCACCCATCCTTCCCGAAGACGATGTCGTACCATTCGTCCTTAACCCTCCCGGCAGTGACCGATATCTCAATCCTATCGCTCAAGAAATCAACAGAACCTACGTCGTCCGCGTTGGCAACCTCGAAATTCTCTCGGCCCCCACTCGTCTCTTGAATAACCCTTATGTCCGTCCCCCTGCGACCAATACCACCCGTTGCTTTCGGTGTAACCAGGTTGGTCATTACCGAGATGAATGCACACTCTCCACATGCCCCCACTGTCACGTCGCTGCTCCTTGCCACCCCCAACGACTATGCCTCACACTACAATGCTCTACTTGTCAACGATAGGGACATGGACCCACCAGATGCCCTCGCGACGTTTGCCTCTCGTGCAATCAGTTTGGACATAACGATACGCAATGTCCTTATCACCGTCTCGTTTCCAATGTCCTGCCATCCCCTTACGACTCAGGTCTTTGAGAATAGAGGTCGGAAAGTTGTCCCTGGGGAACAACTCTACGAAGGGGGTATTGTTACGATTTCCTTACTTTATCCTGGCGTCTTTCTTGTCTCTTCTCATATCGCTTATCTCGCCGCCTCTTTGATCTGTCTAGAATGTTACGAGCACGCTTTGCTTGTCATCGGACTGGATACGATGTATCTGTACACATAGCTCTTTGGCTATGTGCTTCGCTTTCATCAGTTGTTTCACTTTCGTGTTCCTTGATCTTGATGGACAGCCTT